>CAUYQG010199693.1:0-55920 GCA_963574415.1 Tarsius wallacei | reverse complement strand
TCAGAAGAATGGCTGGGTTTGATTTGTACTCCCTCGCCTGTACTGTGGCCTGGAAAGTCTTATTTATTTATTTATTTATTTATTTATTTTAAAGATGCGGGGTACAATTCAGGGTTAGGTATACAAATGTTCATTATGCAGGTACCCTTGTTGATGAGGTGTGCCCCCCTCCCCCTGGCAGTTTCCCACTACTGCCAATCCTTTTCTTATAGTATTACGATAACTGTTCAAGGTCTGCTTATGAGTGAGAACATGTGATACTCAGTTCTTTGTTTCTGTGACAGATCACTCAGTATTATAGATTCTAAGTCTGTCCAAGTTGCCGTGAAGTTCATAATTTTGTTCTTCTTTGTGGCTGTGTAATATTCCATCATGTATATGTACCACCTTTTTTTTATCCAGTCCTATTTTGATGGGCAGCATGGTTGGTTCCATGTTTTTGCTACTGTGAAAAATGCTGCAATAAACATGTGTGTGTAGGTATCTTTTTTATAGAGTAATTTGAGTTCTTCCGGGTATATACCCAGTAGGGGGTTTGCGGATTGTATGGAAGGTCGATTTTTAGATCTTTTAGGAATCGCCAAACTGTTTTCCACAGAGGTTGTACTAGTTTACACTCCCACCAACGGTGTAGAAGTGTTCCCTTTTCCACACATCCTTTCCAGCATCTGTTGTTTTTTGAGTTATTGATGGCCAACCTGACTGGAGTTAGGTGGTATCTCGGTGAGATTTTAATTTGCATTTCTTTGACGACCAGTGAGGCTGAGCATTTTTTCATGTATCTGTTGGCTGCTTGTATATCTTCTTTTGAGAAGTGTCTATTCATATTTTTTGCACAATTTGTAATAGGTCTGTTTGTTTTTTTCTTTTCTGCATATTTGTGTTCCTTGTAGATCCTAGATGTTCAGCCTTTATCAGATATAGAGTTGGCAAATATTTTTTCCCAGTCTGTGAAATGTCTCCCTGCTCTCTTGATGATTTCTTTGACTTCGCAGAAGCTTGTCAGTTTGACGAGGTCCCACTTGTCTATCTTATCTCTTATGGCATGGGCACTTGGGATTTTGATCAGGAATTGGTTGTCAGTTCCAATTTCCATAAAGGTGTCTTCCGCATTTTTCTAAGGTTCTTATAGTTTGAGGTTTTACATTTAGGTCTTTGATTCATTTAGAGTTGATTTTTGTGTATGGTGATAGGTAGGGGTCTTGTTTTAATCTTCTGCATGTGGTCAACCAGTTTTCCCAGCACCATTTACTGAATAGGTTCTCCTCTCTCCAGTGGTCGATGGTGGAGGCTTTGTCAAAGATGAGTTGGTTGAGAAACTGAGGTTTTGTTTCTGGAATTTCTGTCCTGTTCCATTGAGCTATATGCCTGTTCTTGTACCAACACCAGGTTGTTTTGATTATTGTAAATTTATAATAAAGTTTAAAGTCTGGGAGTGTAATACCTTCTGCTTTTTTTTTGTTTTTTGTTTTACTGAGGATTGTTTTGGCTATTTATGTTCATTTATGTTTCTGTATGAATTCCTGTATTATTGTTTCCAGGTCTGAGAAGAATGCTGCTGGTAATTTAATGGGTATTGCCTTAAATCTATAGATTGCGTTGGGTAGAATGGACATCTTAACAATGTTGACCTTCCAATCCATGAGCATGGAATATTTTTTCATTTGTTTGTGTCGTCTTTGATTTCTTTGAGCAGTGTTTTGTAGTTTTTGTTGTAGAGGTCTTTCATGTCTCAGGTTAGGAAGATGCCAAGGTATTTCATTTTTTGTGTGTGGCTATTGTGAATTGGATTGTGCTTTTTATTTGGGTTTCTGTTTGTTTATTGTTGGTGTATAGAAATGCAACTTAGACTTTGTCAAAGTCCTTTATCAATGCAAGGAGGCTTTTGACAGATTCTTTTGGGTTTTCGAGGTACAGAATTATGTCATTTGCAAAGAGGGATAACTTTACTTCTTCTTTTCCTATTTGGATGCCCCTGATCCACTTCTCTTGTCTGATTTCTCTAGCTAGGACTTCCAAAACTACGTTGAAAAGGAGGATGAGAGTGGGCGTCCTTGTCTTGTTCCAGTTTTCAGGGGAAATGGTTCCAATACCTGTCTGTTTAGCAGTATGTTGGCTGTGGGTTTCTCATGATGGCCCTTACTATTTTGAGGTATGTTCCATCTATGCCTAGATATTTGAAGGTTTTTATCAAGAATGAGTGCTGGATTTTATTGAAAGCTTTTTCCACATCTAATAATATAATCGTGTGGTTTTTGTTTTTACATCTGTCGATGTATTTAATTATGTTTATGGTCTTGTGAATGTTGAACCAGCCCTGCATCCTGGGAAGTCATGGTGGATGATTTTTTAGATGTGTTGTTGCATTCCATTTGTTAGGATCTTGTTGAGAATTTTAGCATCTATGTTCATCAGGATATTGGCCTGTAGTTCTCTTTCTTTGTTGGATCTTTACTGGTTTGTGTATGAATGTGATATTAGCTTCATAAAAGGATTTGTGGAGAGTTTCATCTTTCTCAATTGCCTGGAATACTTTCAGTAGAATTGGTATCAGTTCCTCCTTGTATGTTTTGTTGAATTCTGCTGGAAAACCATCTAGTCCAGGTCTTTTTTTTTTTTTTTTTGTAGGTAGTTTTCTTATGACATAGTCAATTTCCTGGATTGTTATTGGTCTATTTGGGATCTTGATTTCTTCTTGTTTTAACTTGGGGAAGTTGTGTGATGTCATAAAGTCTTCCATTTTCTTTAGGTTTTCAAAGTTGTTTTTTTTTTCCCCCATACAAGTATACATAGTAGTCTCTGATAATCTTTTGTATTTCTTTGGGGCCAGTTGTGACTTGATCTTTTGCATTTCTAATTGTGCTTATTTGGGCTTTTCATCTCTTTCTTGGTCAGTCTAGCTAGGGGTCCATCAATCTTGTTTATCCTTTCAAAGAACCAGGTTCTTCTATGTCCTGAATTTGGGCTTTTATTTTGGTGATCTGGATTCTTTTGCTGAAGTTAGGGTTTTTGTGGTCTTACTTTTCCAACTTCCTTAGGTTATCTGTTAGGCTGCTAACTTGTGATCTTTTAATTTTCTTTATGTGTGTTCATAGAGATATGAATTCCCTTCTTAGTACTGATTTCATGGCATCCCAGAAGTTTTGGTGAGATGTTTCTTCATTTTCATTTATTTCCAGGTATCTTTTAATCTCTGTTTTGATTTTCATGTTGACCAAAGAGTTGTTTAGTATCATGCTATTTAGTGTCTATGTCACTGTGGATTTGGGGGGAACTTTATTAGTTTGATATTCATTTTTATTCCACTGTGGTCTGAGAAGGTGCATGGCAGTATTTTAATCTTGTGGAATTTGTTTATGCTTGATTTATGGCTGAGGATGTGGTCAATCTTAGAGTATGTTCCATGTGGTGATGAGTAGAATGTATATTGCATAGTTGTTGGGTGGAGTGTTTTGTAGGTATCAATCAAGTCCATTTGGCCAAGTGTCATGTTGGGGGTCCAGATCTCCTTGTTGACTTTTTGTCTTGATGACCTGTCTAGGGTTGTTAGTGGGGTGTTTAAGTCCCCAGCTATGATAGTGTTAGAGTCAATATCTTTTTTTAGTTTGCCTAGAAGCTGCTTTATGAAAGTTGGTGCTCCTATGTTGGTTCATATATGTTTAGGACAGACATTTCTTGTTGATGGATTGAGCCTTTTATCATTATGTAGTGACCTTTCATTTCTTTTTTAAATTTTGATAACTTAAAGGGTATTTTGTCTGATATTAAGATCACAACTCTTGCTTTGTTTTGTATTTTGTTTGCCTAAAATTTTGTTTCCCATCCTCTTACTTTGAATCTGTGAGTGTCCTTTCTGATGAGATGAGTCTCTTGGAGGTGATATATTGTTGCTTCATTATATTTTATCCATTTTACCATTCTATGTCTCTTCAGGGGTGGATTTAGTCTATTCACATTCAGGCTAGTTATTGAGATGTGAGAGTTTATCCCTGTCATGAAGTTCTTATAAAGTTTGTTGTTGTTGCTGCTGTTTGTTTGTCTTTCTTTTGATTTTTGGGTTGATTCATGTGTGTTTTTAGTCATTTGCCTGCATTCTTGGGAAGGGCATTGCCATTCTTTTTTCCCTTTCTTCTGTGTTTAATACTTTCTTTAGTGTTTCTTGTAGACCTGAGCTGGAGGCAGTGTAAACTCTTAGGGATTGAATGTCTGGGAAGGATTTTAATTCTCCATCACTAATGAAACTTGGCTTAGCTGGGTAAGTAATTCTTGGTTGAAATTGTTTATCTTCGAGAACTTTGAAGATTGGAGTCCAAGCTCTCCTAGCCTGAAGTGTTTCTGTAGATAAGTCTTCTACTACCCTAATTGTCTTCCCTGATAGGTAGTCTGTCCTTTCTCTTTTGCTGCCTTTAAGGATTTTTTCTTTTATACCTCCTTTGTGTAGGCAAACTACTGTGTGTCTAGGAGTTGGTCTTCTTTTTTATTGTCTTGCAGGGGTTCTCTGAATCTCTTGTGTTTGAATGGTCACATCTCTGATAAGATGAGGGAAATTTTCTTGGATAAGTCCATAGAATGTTTGTTGCAGGGTGGTCTCTGTCTCTCTATCTGCCTTAGGGATTCCAATTAATCATAGGTTCAGCCTCTTGAAATAATCACCCATCTCCTGGAGGTTTTGTTCTGTCTTTTTAAGTTTCTTTTCTATGTTTTTAACAGTTGAGGTTAGTTCCATATTTTAGTCCTCAATTTCTAAGATTCTTTCTTCTGCTTGGTTAATTCTGCCTTCCATGTTTATCAGTTTGTTATCTATTTCATTCACTGTATTCTTTATTACTGTTATATCAGTTATCAACTCATTCTTTCTTCTTGTCTCTCCTCATTTCTATTTATTCTCTCTATGAATATCTTGATGAGACTGGTCATACTGAGGACTCTTCATTGTTTGTGTTCTGAAGCCTATATATTCTCAGGGGTTGGCCTCCCCTGGGTCTGTATGAGACCCATATTCTTCCTCTGGTTTTTCTTCATTTGTGTATATTCCCTCCCCCATTTTTTTTTAACTTCTTTAATTCTGTTGTTCAGTGATGGGGGGTAACTTTTACTTCTGTTTGCTCAATCTTCTTTTCTTCCTTATGTAGATACTCTGGCTTTGTTCAATCTGAAGCTGAACTGGGGATGGGGGGGCTGTACTTTTTGCAGTCTTGAGATTTAGTTGAGGGGGGAGCTGTGATTCAGAAACTCTCTGCAGATCCCAGTATCTGCTGACATGTGTGTGGGCCCACCGGAACCCACTTCCCACTGCCTTATAATCTGTCCATGCAGTGGAGGTATATGTTTGCCCCTTGAAAGCAAAATGAGGTAAGAAAAAGGAAAAGAATGGAAAAAGGAAGGAAGAAGATGAGAGGAAGGTGGAGAGAGAGAAGAAGAAGAGGGAAAACAGACAGGCATACCAACTGACAAATAAACAGAGAAACAAAGACAGAACAGATTTAAAAAAAAAAGCCCTACAGACAATCATACAAACACAGAAACTCACAAAAATTCCCCTATTGATGTACTCTCCCTCAAAAATACCCATACTCAAACAGAAAATCTAAAAAAATTAGATTAAAATAATATAAACAAAGCAAGTAAGAAAATGTAATAAAAAACAGAGAGAAGAATAAAAAACATAAAACAAAACAAAAAAAGACCCCAAACTAACAACAAAAACCAAAAACCAAAAAAACAAAACTTGCTCTGTGACCATTCCTATAACTCCAACATCCTTTCAGCTCTGGTCTCCAGCCCCTCCCCTCTGCTCTCAGCACAGGCTGATAGGGTGGCTCTCAGCAGGGGTCATGCCTTTCTTGTCATGTCATGTCTCACATGCCCCATGGACTACTGTGGAAGAAGGGTGGGTCAGATCTATACTCCCCAGGCTTGCTGCTGCTGTCAAGTCTTCCACTCAGATCTGATGTGTCTGTTCCAGTGTAGGGTGGGATGGCTGACTTTCCAAGTTTGATGAGGAGATAACCTCTAGGTCCCAGGTTGGAGGCTATGCAGAGCTGGGTGGGGCAATGCAGGTCTCTGTCTGGTCCCAGAACAGAGAAAATTGTACCAGTCGGCAATTCCTCACCAGTGGCAGGGCTCCTTTTCAGCTTTCCACGACCTGCTTTCTCCACAGATCCTGGGGCTCATGCTGTTCTGCTGTCACAGATGAGGGTGTGGACTGGATGCCAGGTGGTGAAGATCAGCTGTTTTCTGCTGCCTTTTCTCAGGAGATCTCTGAGAACAGCAGATGATCCTGTGTGCTGGAGGCTCCAATCTCAGGGCAGTGGGGGGGTTGCAGTCAACTCTGGAAGAGAACCTGAATATCCCCTCGGACGGACTTTCACATGCTCACTGGTACACACTCATTCACTCAGAGAGTCTTTATGGATGCTTGCTTTTGTGGAGACTCTCACAGTCTGACCTGTCCTGTGACCATCATGCTAGAAATCCTCCTGAATTTTAAAAATAACAATGATATATACTTTTAAAATCGAAAAATTAAAAGTATTCTTTAAAAGGTTGAATTTCAAGGTTTTCTTCTCTGGGTAAGTGTCCCTAATCTTAGTCTTCAGAGCATTTATGACCCATGTGCTTCCTTATTCTAAAAAGGGCTCTCAGAATTGATGAGTTGTGCTGAAATTATCTGCTTAGGTACACCTGTTCCTTGTACTGGACTGCCAACTTCTTGAGAACAGAGGCCAGGTCTTATTCATCTTGTATTCTGATATTTAGCCCAGTCTGCCCCCCAGTAAGTGTTTGGGAAATGTTTAATGAATGATGAAGTATTATAGATAGAAGACTGGTGCTAAGACTCTTTTCTTGCTCTCTCTCTCTCCCTCTTTGTCTCAGTCTCTCTGTCTGTGTAAATACATATTTTATACACATGTACATGCACATGCTTACTATGTGTTCTGCTTGTTCTAGGCATATTACCTCTATCACCATGAAGTAGATACAATAATTACTGCTGCTTCAGGGGGTAAATGGAGGCTTGGAGGCAAGTGAGTGGAGTTGCCAATGGATTTGTCTGAGCTCTGCATGCCTTACTTGAAACTCTTACTTCTAAATGCTATTATAATGTTTCCTAAAGATGCACTATTACCGCTTTTGGAAACAAATGCACTCACCACAGCAAAGGCCCCAGTATAGTCATCAGGCTCCTGACGGAGGGAAGACTGGTTCTGAGTGGAAGCAGGTGGAAAGCCATCACTGTGTCCCTGGTGCACAGTTTTGAACAGAGCTGGCTCTGTGGATTGACACCAATTTACCATACTAGAGTCAACATGCTGACTGGAACTCACCTTGAAGTTGGCTTTCAAAGTGGGGACTGGCATTTCTGAGTTCCTGTGACCTGATTATAAATAAATAAATAAATAAATAAACAAATAAATAAAATAAAAAAAGCAAAACAAGGAAGTCTAGACTCTTCTATTCTGATCCAATCTACAATGGTCTTATTACTTTGATCTGAATCTGTAATGCAGCTCTGTAGATGGAAAAGAGACCACAATTAGGATGTGGAGTTATTCCTACCTTTGCATGCATTTAAGAATTTACATTTTTCTCTATATTGGCAACTTTTCTATGACTTATTTTCATATTTCATAGCTGTCCTCAATACTCATTTTGACCAAATTATCTTTATTAAATTATTTGTGGAAGTGAGGAAAGCCTAGCATGATTTAGTTCATCCTATATTCCTGATTTACATTCAAGGATCCTTAGCAGCCTGTGGGAAAGGGGTAAGTGGTTTCAAGCTCATGGGAAAAATAAAGACTTAGGTGCTACTCACACTCTTAACTGGCTACTGGCAGCATCTATGATATCTCCTCATCTGTTTTACTTCAAAGGGTTATCTACCAGCCAGATGAGCTTGGGTCTAAGTACTTTTCTGAGATGCAAGATTTCCGTTGCTAAAATGGGAAGCAGTTCTCAGTTCTCAGTGGGAGGCCACCTTATGTGGAAGGCCACCTCCCTCTCACATAACTCTCTCAAGCAGCTCCTCCTTGCCCCTTCCAATGCATCTCCCCCTCACCACACCCACAGACTCTTTCCACATTAAAAATTAATGCAGGCGCCCAGCAAGAAGTTTGGAAAATATAGGAAGGTACAGAGAAGAAAAGAACCACATATGCACATAGTCCTACCATCGTCCAGGGACAGCTGCTATTAATATTGTGATATATTTACTTTCAGTCTTTTTTTTCTATATAGGCAACCTTTTTGTGACTTATTTTCACATTTCATAGCTGCCCTCAATATTCATTTTGACTAAATTATCTTCATAAAATTATTTGCAAGAGTGAGGAAAGCCTAGAATGATTTATTTTATCCTATATTCCTGAGATATGGCCCTGGATGGATGCCCAAGGTGTAACATACAAGAACTATCAAACACTTCAGTATCAGGTAATTAAATCCTTAACAGAGGTTGGCAGCCATTTTGAGGTTTATAGATAAAGGAGGGCAGGAGAAATTGCAGAAAATTTAGCAGACAATCACAATAGCCCCGGAATATTTCATTAAGAGATTACAGAGCCAATGCCATAATTATTATCAGCATATGAGTATTTCTTATGTGAGAGAGAGTGATAAATTTTCCCCCTACCTCTAGTGAATGTCAGAGAGGAAGAAATGAGTCTTAAGCATAGTGTGAAGGATTTAGGCTAGATAATAAGAAAAGTTATTAACTACCTTAGTGGGTTCGAGAGAGTCTAAGAAATCTCCTTCTCTGAAAGTCTTTAAAAATGATGGAGATTTTCCTATCAAGGAAGGATTAAGTGTGGGTCTACCTAATGTAGAAAAATAAACAAAATAGCCTGCCAGAGTGTCAGCCAGCACTCAGGTTTTATGATTCTATATATATTAGAGAGCACACAAAATACATGTAAAATTGATTTTTATTTTACATTTTCCTTTGAGAAACAAAGAAAAATAGATAGCAATACTTTTAAGGCTCAAGTTTAATTTTCAGACAGTTATGGAACAACAGGTTGCTGTGGGGTTGGATAGTAACATCAGAGGGAAGGCACTGGGCTGTGACGAAGTTGACTTTCATTATTTTTCCAAATTGCATTCTTGTTGCTTTTCCCTGATACTTTAAAATAGGTTCATTTAGTTTGGTAAATTTCTTAGCTGGGATTTTAAACCCTATTTGTGCTTCAAGGGATTATCCCAAATCTACATGACTCACAACACCACAAGTAACTTCCGGCCTTTGCTTCTTCGTTCCTGTTTTGTTGATTATTAATTGTTAAGAATGCTCAATCTAAAAGTCTTTATATTTTCTGGCCTTTCTCTCTCTCGCACATTCATGTGAATAGCATATTTGTTGTAAACATAGTCCATAGAGAGGACATCCCTTTCTATGCAAATTGGCAGCTCTGGGAATAGTTGGGTGCTTACAATGTCGCCGAAAGTCACACAAATCAATTGGCAAAAATTATTTTCTGTGATTACCTTGTTTTTGCAGTTACATTTTTAATTTTGACAGTTTAAGTGTGTCTAGGGTTCATGATAGTTAAAGGTCAAGTGGAATGTGGAGCAGGTCACTGCTGAGATTCCCACTGCTTGGCTAATGAGGTTTTCTTTGGACATTTGGTGTCATTTAATCTCATTAACATTGAAGAGAGATATTTTAGAACAAAACAAATGAACAAATATTTATTGGGTGCCTATGATGTGCAAGGTATACATGAGGTAGACATGGGACATGAAAATTAGGAGCTCTTACTTCTAAAAGCCTCACTATCTAATTAACAAGAAATAAGCAGACATAAAATAAGGATATAGACCACACAGGAAAAGGTATCACAAAGTGGGATATGATTACTTGTCAACAAATTATACAGGTGAAGAGCACTTGATTTTGGAGAAAGAACTGCAAGCTGTATTCGGATCTTTTCCTTCAGGTGATTAACATCTGAGTCTTTCTTAAAGGCTTGGCTAAACAGAAAAAGAGTCTTCCAGGACGGCAAAAAGACAGAGTGAGAGAAAGCAAAAGGTAAGTTTAAGAACCTATGAATACAATTTGGCTGCAAAGGAGACTTTGAGCAGGAGAATAGTAGGAAAATTTGGAGACCAGTTCTCAGTTAATACCATGTTCATTCATTTTCTGTTGCTTTCTAACAAAATACTACAAATTTAACAGCTGAAAACAATACTCGTGTATTAGCTCATAGCTCTGTAGACTAAAAGTCTAGCACCACTGGGTCCTCTGCTTAGGGTCTCGGAGGACCAAAATAGGGGCATTTTGGGATAAGCTGGATGTTCTGGAAAAAATTTCCCTCCAAGCTCATTTAGTTTGTTGGCACAATTCAGATCCTGTGGTTGTAAGAGTGAAGTCCTTGTTTTCTAACTCACTGTTAGCCACAAAAACACTTTCAGCTCCTAGAAGACACACTCAAGTCCTTACCTTCATCTCAGCAACAGAGGTTCTCCCTCATGTTGAATCCCTGTAACTGTCTGAATCTCTCTGCCCTTTCTGCCACCAGCTGGTGAAACCTCTCTGATTTTGAAGGTCTCGTGTGATTAGCTGAGGTTCTCCCACATTATTTTCCTTTTGATTAATTCAAAGTCAACTGATTAGCAACCTTAATTACATCTGCAAAATCTCTTCTGCCACGCAACTTAACATAATCATGGATGAAACACAAGGAGACAAAGCTCATGGAAGGCAGCTGAGCACTCTGCCTACCACACTAAGACTATAAAATGCTGCTATGTCACTGTATGTTGCCTAAGAGCTCAAGCCTTGGGAGGTATACATAGGATAAAGTAACTTGCTCAAATAGTGGCAGAAATGTGGTAGAATTTGGCACTCTCACCAACTGTTTTATTTTCAACCAAATATCCTTTTCATGTAGGAAAAAGTGAACCTTTAAGGGAAGTTCTTAGATATTCTTCTATTCATCTTTCAAGGTTATAAGCATGTGAAAGGCTTCCTTATGCCTATAAAAACTTTGGCAGTGTTACTGACTTGACCTAGATGGGAGGACAAACTTGAAAGAGTAAGAAAAAACTCCCCTGAGTGTGTGTATACTATTCACTAATCCTTTTTTCTTTCCTTGGCCCAAGTATTCTTATATTTACTACATTTTAAGAGTCATGTCATTCCACAAAAAGTACAAAATCCTATTTCAAGGCATAGACAGTAGAGTTGGTGTTGGAATTTAGTTAAGAAAAAAATAACTCTAAATGTTTATAACTAAAATTTACCATGCTAATGGTATTCTCCAGTCCAACATGCTTGCAACATGTTGAATCATTCAGGGAAGAAATAGTATTTATTTCTATCTCTCTCACTGAGCCATTGCATCCACTCTGAAATTTGACAGTCATCTGAGTGGGCAGCAGAAAAAGGGAAGGCTGAGTATATAATGCAGAAAATAGTGTCTTGTACAGTATCATTGGAATGAGTTGCTGATGCAGTGCAACCAGTTACATGCAAGCAAGTAAATACTGCCAGTCAGCACATTCCTAACACCCCTACTAGTTTTGGGCAAGTAGTTAATGTTGCTGGGAGTTTTGAAACATGTTCAGGTCTTTTTAGAAAAGAAGCTCTGTCCCTTCACTGGGGATGCTTAACTTACTTTAGGAAGAGTGTTAAGACCTTTCTCATAATCTGTGAATCCCATGCTAATGGATGAATGCAAATATTGTTATCACCTTCCATTGACAGAAGACTCCATTGTTACAATGGAGAAAAGTGTTAATCCTTTTGTAATTAATGCCTTATTGAGGTCTGTACAGGTCAAGGATGTAGCTAGATTTTGGTAAATTAACTTTGAAGTCCTTTCCTTAACTCTCATTTTTCTTTTATCTTAAAAAGTAACCATTGCATAAGACTTTGTTCTTTTTCCTTTACCAATGATATAAGACCTAGCTTTTATGTTGAAATGAAACCAAACCAGGCAAAAGGTCACTATGAAGGACACATGGCTCTTACTATAATACTCTCTTAACTAAACATGAAGAAGAACTCAGCATAGAAAAATTACTATGACCTTGTGGTAAAGAATAACCATCAGAGCAATAATTTGCAATTATCATATTGGTCTTGTTCCTGGAAAGTAATTGGTTCTTACTAAATGGTATCTATTATGATTACTATTAATATCATTTTGAAATATATACATAAGAATATAACCAGTCACAAGTATCAAAACAGAGGTGCAATAACTATGTTTTAAGTTCAGAGGGGTTAGAATGAAGGAATGGGTTTGAATCAGTGCTTTTCTGAGTGGTTTCTAAAAATTAAAAAAAAACCCTAATTTGTTAGAATTAACAAGGTCCTGGGGTCAGATATGTTTAGGTACCACTGACTAAGAAGGTTCAACAGATTTCTTTACTGTGTGATTTCTTGGAGACTTTTGTGGCAATTATATAATAACTCCCCAAAAGGAAGACTCAGTATGCAGTGATTCCTAAATATATTTTATCTTTCTGTTCTTTCATGGAGTGCACATGTGTTGGAGTGGTGGATTAAACTCTGGAAAATGTGAAGTGAGACCCTCTGTTGAAGGACAGATGGGCAAACCTGGGTGGGAGTGGAAGTGGTCAAGAGTTGGCTACTATAAGCAGAGGCTTTGGAAGAAAAAAGTCAGGGGTAGATTGGGAACAAGCTGGGGAGAAAGAACTATTTTGTAGAAATATGGAATTAGTGGAGGTGATGGATATGTTGTCGTTGTTTGTGATAACAATTTTTTTGGAATAATTAATCTGACTATGTACACAGTTCAAAGTGGTCTGGATGGGCTGAGGCTGTAGGAAGAAAAACCTTGTAAAGAGTCTTCTGTCTTAGTCCAAGCATGAGATAACCAGGTCCTTCCCAACCTTGTTTCTCTATTATGGTCTCTCATTCAGTGATGGTGTGGTCCCTGCTGTGCTTGGGCTCCATGATGCCAGGTGTCCATTGTCATCTCAGGGAACCAGCATTTGTACCAGGTCTCCAAGGCAATAACTTTATTGACTTCTGATATCCTTATAACATCTCTGTGGCTGTAAGTCTGTCTTTGGCTTCAAAATTGCCCTCCCTCCCTCCCTTTCTCTCTCTCTTTCTCCTTCCTTCCTGCTTTCCTTCTTCCTTCCTTCCTTCCTTCTTGTTGGGGTTTCACTCTGTCACCTAAGCTGAAGTGCAGTGGCACAATCACAGCCTCAACCTCTTGGGTTCAGGTGACCCTTCCATCTCAGTCTCCTGAGTAGCTGGAGCTACAGGTGTAAGCACCACACCCTGCTAATTTTTTCAATTTATTTATTTATTTTTTGAGTTGGAGTCTCACTTTGTTGCACAGGCTGGAGTGCAATGGCACGCTCACGGCCACCGCAATCTTGACCTACTGGGCTTAGGTGATCCTTCCGCCTCAGCCTTCCAAGTAGCTGGAAATACAGGTGTGCACTACCACACCTGGATTATTTTTTTATTTATTGTAGAGACGAGGTCTCACCAAGTTGCCCAGGCTGGTCTTGAATTCATGCACTCAGGCAATCCTCTTGCCTCGGCCTCCCAAAGTGCTGAGATTACAGGCCCACCACACCCGGCCCCAAATCATTTCTTAATAGAACATGTTAACATGTGGAGATGTTCACTGTTAGGTGCAGCTTATTTCTTGGCAGGCCTATCTAAATCCTACACAGTCTATAACCCTTTATGGTGTGTTTCATGTTTGCATATCTGTCATCTGAAATGCCACCTAGACTATACTGGCAGTTGGCCAAGCTGAGCACACAAATGGGATGGCCTACTAGCCTTCATGGACTTTCCCCTTTTAGTTATCAAAGAAATAAAAGCAGAGTCATTTCAGCTTGAATGAGAATTAAAAAGTAATGGAGGAAAGAGCTGTTTAATCACAGTTCACAGTTGCTGCCCAGATGGGAAGGACTCAAGGACAGAGTGGTGATCTCCACGGGAAGAACAGTGGTTGCTTCTAAGGAATCTTCTCTCTCTCTTCTCTAGATGCTTTTCTTCTCTCTTTTCTCCATTCTTTTATTATTGGGATTAGCAAGTCTATGCTGAGTTAGTAATAAATGCTGGATGTGCTCCCTGTCTTCTTCTTTACTTCTTCATTCATTTTGACCTTGACCTGGAAGATATATATTCTTCTACCACACAGGAATTTTCAGCCACAACTTTGCACTGCTTGATCACTTGGCTATTTGGAGTATGAGTTACTTTTTTAAAAAATATGCAGAGAATAACTCATTTATATATATTTTTGTTTAACAAGTGAGAGGTGAAATAGAGGAGTTCTTTATAAGTACAGAGATTCGAAAACAAAACAAAACAAAGCAACAATAAAGTCCACACACCTCACAGCTGCCCAGTTAGTGTCACGTGCGTTTACAGCAGAAGTGGTCAGTGACAACACAGTGCAAGGCAGTTCAGGTCACAAATCCAGAACAGGAAATATATTTTCATCTTGTTATTTATGACCCAGCCTTAAAGAAAAACAGATGGCACTACTTTCAGAGCTGTTTTGCTCTTGTTTCAAATGGCTAATTCAAATCAAACACAGATTCTATTCTTAGTCAGGGCAGCTGCTGCATTGTCTGAGCTGGGCTGTTTTTACCAACAACATCCCTTCCTCTGACAGAGTGGCCAGAGAAGACCACAGCAACATCACTGTCACTATCACCCAGCAGTCCTAACAGAATTGCATTTGTCTGCAGCAGCCTGTTATTGCTGGATGACACCATTTAGAATAAACTATGGTTGTATTTTGACTAGAATCCAGAACTTTATTCCCTTGCCTCTTGCATTTAATTCTTTCCCTTTTAGAGCAATGGTTTATTCCAATTTTAGGGTAAAATGACCTTTCAGGGACTCAGGGACTTTTTTAGGGTAGAAAGGATTGCAAAGATGGGGACAGAAGTCAAAGTGGACTAAGAGAGGAAGTGGCATGTGAGAAGTGATCCCACAACACAAAGAAAACAGCAGACATGGCTTAGGTGCCCTCTCCCTAGGTGGCTGTATTGTCTTGCTGATTTTCCTTAGTGGGAGGCTCCATTTATGAGGCTCACTGAAGAGAATTTGAAGAGCAACCATTTGCTTTAACCATTTTTATAAAAATTAGTTTTTGAAAGCAAAGCAATATATGTACATACTTCAAAACAAAACAAAACAGAACACTTTCCATTTGTTTCTCCACTCTATGAGGAGTTCCTGGCTTTAATCCTTCCACCGAGGACCTACTTCCTACCCTCCTTATGCCCAGAAGCAATTCAAATTCTTCTAGCTGTTAACTTCAGGTATCTACCTCCATATTTCTAAAGCATATGCTTAGTGTTGATTTTTAAAATTTAAATTTAGACAATGTCTCTTACTTTTCTCTAACGGTAGTTGATGAGTTAGCTAGCCTACAACTCTTTCCCGACTAACCCATTCATTCAACTGAGTTATATTACATTTTGGGGTAATTATCTGTCAGTTTTTACATTATGATGAATAGTTAAATATTTTTTATTGTCAACCCATGTAACATAGTATTATTAGATTTCCTTTCTCGTACATTTTGCTTTTCCTGAAGTTAATATTTGTACAATTTTTTATTTGCTTATTTTGACGTCAAAACTTGACAAATGCTTTGTAAAATCTTTCAAATAGTCAAGCACATTCAATTTTATGTTTGTAACCCCTTACCCCATCTTTCTTCTCCCCTCTCTCCTGGAAACTTCCCTTCTTTTTCTCCCCTCTTACTCTGATCTGTTTGTTGGTCACGTTTTTTGAATTAGGCTTAACCTAGAACTTGCCATTACTTTTCCCATGTTGGCTCATTTTCCTAGATTCTATGTCCTTTAATATCTTAAACACAAATTCATGGGAAGTAAAATTTTTTATTCCTTGCATTCCTTAAACTCTTCTTATTTTACCCCCACATTATACAAATACAGTGTAACATGGCAGAGACAATGATAAACCAAGATTAGTGAATTTGAAGACACAGAAACTCTTCAGAATGAAACATAAGACCTAAATGTAAAACCAAAAACTATAAAACTTCTAGAAGAAAATATAGGAGGAAATCTTTGTGATCCTTGGGTTAATAAAAAAAAGTCTTAGATATATCACTGAAAGTCTGATCTATTAGAGAGTGATTCATGAAGCAAATTTTATCCAAATAAACAACTTTGGCGCTTTCATAGGAGTATGAAAAGACAAGCCACAGACTGGGAGGAAACATTTGCAAAACATATATCTGATAAAGAATTATTAAGCAGGCCACATAAAGAACTTTCAAAACTCAACAGTAAAAAAACAAACAACCCAATTTAAAAATTGGCCAGAGATATGAATGATTTACCACAAAAGAAGGATGACAAGCACATGAAAAGATGCTCATCATCATTAGTCTCTAGAGAAATGCATATAAAAGCCACAGTGATCTATGACTTCATACCTCTTAGAATTAAAAATTAAATAGACTGACTACATCAAGTATCATCAAAGACGTGGAGGAACTAGAACTCTCATACACTGTTGATGGGAATGTTAGATATCACAATCACTTTGGAAAGCAGTCTGTCAGTTTGTTAAAAAGTTAAACTTGCACATATTTAGTAGTCTACCCATTCCACTACTGTATCCAAGAGAAAAGAAAGCATATATCCAGACAAAGGCTTGTCCATGAATGTTCTCAGCAGCTTTTTTTTTTCTAATAGTCAAATCCTAGAAAAAACACAAATGTCTATCAACAGATAAATGAATAACTAAACTATGGTACATCCAAACAATATAATGCTACTCAGCAGTAGAAAGGAACAAAATATTGTTACACATAGTAACATGAAGGAATCTCAAAATAAGTATGCTGGGTGAAAGAACGCAGACAAAAATGATCACATACCGCATGAGTTGATTTATGTAAAATTCAAGACAATACATAATAATAATATATGCGACAGTAAATTAATCAATGGTTGCCTAGGATGGGGTGCAGCAGGAGGGTTAGGGGGAGGAATTTTAAAGGATTCACTATGTGATGATTGCAGATGTATACATATGTCAAAGTTTACCAACTTGTATACCTTAAATAAGTGCCGTTTTTATGTCAATTATACCTCAATAACATTTTTAAGTTAAAAAAAGAAAGCATCATACATTTAAATCCATCTACATTTTTTATAATTATGAGAATGCCTTCAGATTGCTGGTATATATGCATCCATCAGTATCAACACAGCTAAGCACTGTGCTTGGTTCCAGGTGAGCAAAATGAGTGTCCTTAACTTCACTGGCTCTCACTCTACTAGGAGAGGTAATTGTATATGTGAAATAATAATAATATGTAACACTTACTGAGCCCTTTCTATGTGCAAGACACTTAAAAATTGGCCAGAGATAGGAATGATTTACCCCCCCAAAAGGATAACAAACACATGAAAAGCTGTTCATCATCATTTGTCTCTAGAGAAATGTGTATAAAAACTACAGTGAGATCCTACTTCACATCTCTAAGAATGAAAAATGGACTGACTATATCCAAGTATTATCAAAGATATGGAGGAACTAGAACTCTCATATGCTGTTGATGGGAATGTAAGATGCCACAATTGTAAGATAGTTATATATACATAAAATATATCTTATATGTGTAAGTCACTATTTTGCTGAAAAAGAAACGGGGTGCAGAAGGGGAACTACCTTGCCCAAGGTCACTCAGCATGTGGCAGAGTTGAGATCCAAAATGAGGTAGGGTGGCTGCAGAGATTGTGTTTCTATCCACATCACTCTTCCACCTTCACAAGGACATACTGAGAAGTGCTGTGGGGCAACATTGCACACGGCTCTGACAATGTGTCCCAAGAGGGCTCAACTTCAGGAGTAGTGAGAGGAGGGGGAAAGAGTTGCCCCTAGAAGCCATGCTGGAGTTGAGATTAGATGGGAGAGGGTGAGTGCTTTCCAGGAAGTGGATGTGTGGGACTTGTGTCTTTGACCAAACAGCCTATTCTAGTTACTCCATTTCTCCATCTCTTAATTTCTCTCTCGGTGTCTCTTCCATTCTCTTTCTCTTTCTCTAAAATGGATAGAGTTGGGGTCCCATGCATGCCTATTATTTCTGACAACTGCAGAGAACAGAACTGAGGCCCTGGGGCTGGAAGCTCACATATCTCCTTTTCTAGTGGAGTCTCTGAAGGCTCAGTGAGAGTGGTTGGAGAGTTGTAAACCTTGGCTAGCTACTTCATCTCACTTTCAACCAACAGGGGCTTTCATACTCTTTTAGACTTTTTTATTAAGCCTTTTGAGGGAGTCCTGTAGCTACTGAAAGCTATGCCAAAGTTCATTTTTTTCTTTGATGAAGATACGTCAATGATTATGATATTATAATACTGTCATTCGAAGTCCCAGACTGGACTTGTACTATTCACATCAAGAGGGGAGATAAACTTAGATTTGCAATTGCCAAAGGCCAAAACTCCTCCTCCACAACTCACCAAATCTCTCACCTAAACATATTACAGAATGGAAATGGAGACTAATTGGCAATTAGCAATGGCTGTAAAGAGCGTAGGGTACTATTGTAAAGCCTCTGTAACCCTCTGATATGATGATAATTGTTTTACAGGAAAAGCCGGATTAGAGATGAGTCATGACAACATGAAGGACATTCGGTGCTTGGCAAGTTGAGACAGGCTGCCCAGGGGCCCCACTAATCTTTAAGTCCCTGAAAAGTATATTGTTAATACTACATGACAGATAAATTATATCGCAAACCCCAAGAAATGCCTAGAGGGAAATCAAAAAATGCCGTTAGCAGACAGACCTTTTATAATTTTCCCAGGATACTGCTATGTTTCCAGAAACTCAGCTCACAGCCTCACTGAATCACATACGTCACATTACCAGAAATAGTTGCTGACAAATACTTCATTTAAATGCTATTGAGATAAAAGCAGGAAAGCCATGAATAGTTGAAGGCAGAAAAGTAACATATGTGTCCATTGGTACGCTGTCCCAAATGGGTAGTACCTTAATCTTTTTTTTTTCCATTCCTTGTTGTTCTGCCAGGGCACTGGAAGACATATGTCACTTTTCCACCTTAACAGGGCATTTTCTAGTTTGTTTGGATTTATGTCACAAGCTTAATGAGATTTAAATGGAATTTTTGTATGTGAATAATACGGAGCATTAATGCAAAAACTTTCGTTGGCTATGCTGCTGGCATGATTTGCATAAGGGTTTTTAAATATGAAAGAAGAATATTGAAGTCCTTATAAATCATAAGGCTTGAGCTATATTGGAGCAACAGAGGGAGCAGATCAGATTATCTGAGTAACTATAGTTTCTGAAAAAAGGTTACATCTTTAGATATATGAATATTACCTCTGCAGGAGAATAGCAAAGGCGTGCTGGCCTAGATGTGACTCGGGGAGCTTATAGGTCCTCAGCATCCCTGATGAGCCTTCTTGGTTCTTGTCTGCATCCAGACTGCCTCATACACATTAAATGGATAATTCTGGATTCCTATGTCATACTGTGCTGTGTAGACAGGGTTTCCGGGAGCCCACCAGAGGAAGAAGCAGAATGTAGGCCACCAACTTCATTGTGAGAGGATGTGGCTTTCTCTGTCATTTCAAGTGGTTCAGTGTGTCTCATTCTGAGACCCCATTGTCCTTACAGGAGCATGGAGATCATTCCACTGGCCTCAGGACATTTGAAGGTCCCCTTGCCCCTTCCTGTATCACTCTGGGGTTTGGAGATCTCAGTGAGATTGTCTTACTAGCTTTGTGTCACCTCACAGTTGTGTCTACTCTGGTATTTTACCTTCTCCCATTTTTCAGGGATAAAAGGAGGTGTTTTGACCTACCCTTGGGAGACTGGAAACTTTGCTGTCAAAGTCATCACTTGACTTTTCTATTGTTCTCCTTCTGTGCTATGCCACACATTCCCAGAGGCAGTAAGCAGGAAATGTCCCAGCTGATCTGATGGGTGAAAAAGGAGGAAACTGAGGCACAAGAGCATAAAGGGACTTGCCCAATGTGACACAGATAGGGGGATCTATGGGAAAGGACAGCCTCAGAAAAATCTTTGAAAGTGTCCCTAGCAGGCTTCAATTTGCCGCTGCAGCTTAATCAAGTCAATGCAAGTCAGGGTGCAGGGTGGCACAGGGCGGCTTGCTGGAATTCTGTGCCCTCCCAAAGCTCTTACGGAAATGAGATTGTGATTTCAATCTTGATCGCCTGCAGAGTACCTGATATGAAGCAGTATGAAGTCACTGCCACCCTGGAAAAACAGGAGGAGAGTTAAAAGGAAGGCACCCACCAGTCACTCTCACCAGTCACTACGAAAATATTCCTCCGGAGCTGTGCTGAGTTGTACCTCGCTCTGCAGGGTCTAGGGGTTTAGGGAGACTCTGAGCACTGCTGCTTTAAGATAGCAGACCAGGACCCAAGTCACAGGATGTTAGAGGGAGGTGAATCTGAATTAGGGTCTGTGACAGAGTTACACCAAGACCAAAGGAAAATAAATCACACTGCCCCGATTTAAACTTTTGATGTGTGTCCATTGTGGGTTTTTTGGTGTACATTTTGATTTTTGGCACTCCTGTAAATTTTGCACCATATGTAAACCCCTTCCTCACTCCACTCTGGTCCTAGCCTTGGATCTAATCTAGCTCCTTAAATTTTTAGATAAGAAAACTGAGGCACAGAGCACAAAGGGACTTGCCCAGTGTGACACAGATAATTAATGGGAATATGAATTAAAATTTATTTTCAGCCCGGTGGGTTTTTTTTTTTTCTTTCTGCTTCATCATACAGCTCCTTCACTTGCTAATTTTTTTTAAGATAGGAAAAAAATGTTCAGAAGTTTGGAGAAAGTTTCCTTCTCATCAAGTTTAAGGCCTATAGCGAGGGGTGACAAGGGAGCAAGGTAAGGTGACAGATGAGTCGCGGGAGGGAAGAGCCCGGGAGCTCAGAGCGCGTTGCACAGAACGGGTCCCACAGAGCCTACTTTCTCTATAGCTACGGGTTATCTCTTCTAAGGTAGGTCAAGTAGAATCCTTAAATGGCTGCTTCTTCAGACTTATAGCTATTTTAATTTAACTCCAAGTGCTCAGAGGAACACTTTTATTTAACTTCAATGGAGTATAGCTTTATTAAAGTCAAATAAGAAATAAGGGGGGAAAACGGACCCAGAGAAAATATGCCAATGGAAATTCTTATTTGAGAAATGTCCAGATATTATATGTCTTTCATTTTAATTTATTTCTTAAGCATTGAATGAAATGTTAGGCCCACCTGAGAAGCAAAATAAGATTAGTCTGCTGAACAATAGGTAACCAGGTTAAAAAAAAAAAGACAGCAAAATTTGCAGAGATAAAAGTTTAATTATATCCTAGTTGCTTGCTGAGATCTGGAAATCAATGTAGTTATTTCAATATAATTCTTGGTGGGCTATCAAATGACACGAGGGATCTTTGTACCCCTTCTGTTAAAATATAGCCACCATAAAATAATTAACAATAATGGAGTTGACATTAGATTAATGTAGCTAACCTCAGGTTGGTAGTGGAATTGCTTTTTGAATGAATCAGAAAAAAAAATTAAGAGCAGACCTCTGTGTGAGTGAAATAGCAAGGAACGTGCCTGGAACTCTGAAGACATTTTATCCTTTGTCTCAGTGTGAAATAAAATTATATAAAATCTGCTTAAGTCTTTCTTTTAAGAGAAAAATTATGAAAAATACGTTAAATGAAAAAACCAGGGTGGTTGAAATTGGTCACTTTTATATATTTCAGATTGGAACTAAAATATTTGATTTACCAAATTGCAAAAGTTGATCAGCACAATTTTCTCTTTTTTAAGGGGAGGTAGGGATGGTGGTGGTCATGGGATGTTGAAATAGATTTTAATTCCATTTGGGTCGCTTAGCAGCTATATGATGAAGTCTTAAAGTTTTCATGCATTAATTGTGAAAATAGTAACACCAATTATTTATCTTATAATGTTTTTGTATGGAATAAACTTTCAAGTTCTCTCTCTCTTTGCATAAATGTTAATTTTTATTATTTGTTAAATCTTATCAAGGATAAATATTTTGGTAGATTTTTTTTTAGAAGTTAAAAAAACCTACTGAGCTACTCATTAACTGATCCAAATATTCTGAGGGGTATCATGTAGTTGGGTTCATGAGACTAAGAGCATTTTATTTAAAAAAAAGAAAAGAAAAAAAGTCTTTGGAAAATTTCTGCCTATGTTTGATATTGCCCATCGCAGGAGGGAGAATCAATTAATGAGCATTCAGCTTGTCACCTGGGTTTCAGCATTGCATTTCCTTATTTTAGCCCCATGATGTTTTCCTGTTATATGACTTGCAATTCTACATGTTGTTTTCCGAACCTTGTGAAACCAGGTTCTAATGTAGCCTTTCTAGAGCCAGTTACTTTAGTTTCAATACCCAAGAAACTTCCTGAAGGTCCCAAAATGTTTTGGATGTTGTTATCGGAAATTCCTTACTCTGCTTGGGAATCCTTTGGACTTCTGGTTCTAACAAGTGTCTAAATCTGACTTTCTAATGCATCATTACTAACTTGGTTAAATTATTTAAATGTGCATCATTTGACAAAAAGAAGAAAACTTCCATGGTTAAAAAAGGCAACGACAACAAAAATTTCACCAAAAAACCTGGGGCTAGGAATATGGAACCAACCATTTGTTCTCTAATTGATTAATTGCTTTAACAAATATTTATTGAGAACCAACTATAATGCCAAACACTTTTCTAGGTGATGGATACTTTTGTTCATAAAAATTAAAGACATAATCCTTGCCCTCATAGTGTATTTGGTACAATTTAAAAAAAATGTTAGTCAAAGAATCACACAAATGAACAGGAAATAATAACTCTCCTAAGTGCTCCAAGGGTGAGGTTCATGATGATGTAAGAAGAAATAATAGAGAACATTACCTAGACACAGATGCTGACAAAGGATCCTTGAAGAAGATATAAGTGAGATCTGAAAGAAGAGTTAAAATTACAAAAAGGAAAAAAAAGGCAACAAAAGTTGGGGGGACAAGGATTCTAGGTAGAGGGCATGGTAAGTACCCAAGCCCTGTGGCAGATACAAGATGGAGTACTAGAGGGCCTGAGAACAGTCTGGCATGTTGCAAGATGGCTATATGTGGGCAGATAGAAGCCAGACCATGTAGGTCTTGGTCGCTATGGTAACAGTTTTGGTCTTGATTCTGAGGCCAATGGGAATCATTGAAATGATTTAATCTGGGGTGTGTGTGTGTGTGTGTGTTCAGATCAGATTGGAAGATTGAAGGTGGGCTCTCATCAATGTGTAGAGATCCTTCAAAAGGTCTTAGTTGTCTGGGGAAGAGCTGGTGGCAGTTGAGATTAAGGTGAGTGTGGCAGAGGTAGGGAAAGGAGGAAGGTTTTAAGAGATATTTAGGAGGTAACTTGGGAAGACTCAGCGGGAAGATAGATTGTACCCTGGGATTTCTTCTGATAGGTTTAGGAAAGCCCATCTTATTTATACTGATTTTTTCACTTTCAATCCTTTCAAAATAGATTTATTTATATATTTACGCATATTTCAAGAGTGAAGGAGTGTCTGAGGCACAGGGAAATTTCATGAAGAGCCAGAAATGTGCCTACGCACATGGAATCACAGCTGGATGGTATGGTCACTTTATAGGGGCATCAGATTCTCATTTCTATACTAATATTTTTTATATGTTTCCACAAACTACACCTTGGACTGCCATGGAGAAAATTTGGCATTACAACATTTGTCATCGTGAATTGTGTTGAGCATCTGAAATCTGTTTCATGTACAGATAACCAAGTTTTGGACAGTATTATCATTTGTGAGTTTCTGTCTTGCTCTTATACTTCCATTCTTTTAAAAATGTACTGAAACTTCCCTGCAGTCTAAAAAGTGTGGGCCATCTCATCTTTTTCTTTTGAAATGTGATTTTGATTGCTCAAGTTACATCTATTTCCAGTGGCACTTGGCACAGGCACCAACAATGGTGAAGAGACTGGTTGCCCAACACCTTGGATGTGGTAGATTGGGAAGCCAAATGATAAAATGGAAAAGTGTAATAGAAATACTCACCAAACAGCTTTCAGAATTTAACCTCCCACTGAGCAGTTCTGATATGTGAAGGATGAATTGTGCTGCCTGTTTGACGGGGAAACTGTCTCTCTAATAGCTACTTCAAAACATTTTCCCTTTGACTGGTACGGAGTCTTCGTTGTTAAAAACAGAAGGAAGCTAAAAGTGGAGAGAATATGAAATAAAGAATGAAAGGTGTTCTCTTAAGCTGCTTGATAATCACAGTGGGAACTGTAATATCTGTCCATCTATCTATCTAGTTATTGCCTATATAAATTTTAAGATCTTTATTTCTATTTAGTAGAATAAAACAGTTAAACCTCAAATTTATCTCTAGTGGGAGCAGAATGATTTTTCTCATACTACCCTTTCATCTGATCTCTGTTTTATTTAGATAGACACATTTAATTGCTTCTTATTCTGATCTTTAAAATCTTATTTTTGAAAAAATATCACTTCTATTGGGGTTGAATTTGTATGGGTTCTTGTACAGAAAAATATTTTCTGTCTTTGATGCATTATATTTCTCCTGCTTGATCTTTCACAAGCAGTCTGTCTCCATTAGTGATTCTCAGAGTCACATAGTGATGGTTAAAATCCTAGATGCCAAGGTCCTAGACATTCTAGTTCATCCTACAGGGAATGAAGTTGAGGAATCTGATTTTTATTTAACATGCCAAGTGACTCTCTTTTAGGGTCTTTGGATCCTTCTTTGAGAAACACTGCTTTTAACCAACAGAGCATCTTTTAATAAGGGACTAAATAAGCGACACTATCGCTTATTTCCTAAGCAGTTGCATCACTGGAGCAGTGCATTGTAAACAAATTTTTGTCTCCTCTCTTTTCCCTCATACCACTATATGTACAATATATCCAGGCTGAAATGTCATTCTTTATTTGCAAATACTCTTATCGGAAGAGTTTTCTCTCTCTGTCTTTTGCTTTCTATACAGCAAAAAAAATAAATCTTGATATTCACTTAATAACTTAAAAATATGAGAACACTAAACCCTGAATTGAGTCTTCAGATCGCTCAGCCCGTTACTAATTTTTGTGCCATAAGTGATGTAGAGTCCCCATTGTTATCTTTTTTATTTGAGAGATCTGTCATAGAGCTGTCACATCCTAGCCGTGCATTTTGCCAAACTTTCTTTAAAAATATTTTAAGTGGATGAACATCCTTATAACAAATTTAGACTGTGAGTATGTAATATCCTAAGACATCATTCAGTATGAATTTAAGTTCCACTGACCACCATGTGGTGGTAATCAGAGTTTTGTACAATGATCACTAGCATGAAAAAGTTCAAATGATTATTATTTCCTTTTGGAATGTGCTACTGGACCTTGCTCTTGTGAGATATCTGAGAATATCGGATGATATAAAATGAAGGTGCCATTTGCAAGTGTGAGAACACTTTCTATAGTCTTGCTATTGTGACCTACGAGTTAATTGTTTCCAGGTGCCTCTTGAAGCACTGATTAAAACAGCCCCATATGGGCTGTGATTGATTAACTGGAACGGCATCTTCCACCTCTGTATCCCGTGAGCAGTTGGAATAAACCAGCATGCTTCACCCACTCACACATGCTATGGTTTCAGGAGACTTTAAAAGGAGGACTTTCTAAAATGATTTTCTAAGATAAAGCCCTCAACAATCAGGTAAAATGGGATGACAAGAATACACTGATTGTCTTAGAAGTACTCCAGACAAAAAAATTTTATTGTGGGGGAAGGGGTGTGAGTCTTTGAATGTGCTGCAGGTGAGTTGTTGAATTGCTGTTTGTTTTGGTTAGTTGACTAAAAGAGTTTTGATTCAGTGGTTGCTAATCTTAAACTTCTTGGTGATGATGAGATTTGGAATATTTTTGTTGAATTCGAGAAATTGAACTATAAGTCATTCATGAATATTTCCATTTTATTGCTATGAGAGAGTATATTTGTCAGAATAAGAAACATTAGCTGCTAAAAGATTAACCTCCAAATCTTAGTGACTTTACAAAATCAAGGGTTATTCCTCATTCCTGTAACAGTTTGGTGCAGGTTGGATAGCTTTTCTGGGAAGCTCTTCTCTGAGGGGTGGCTCAGAAATCCAGGCTTCTTCTAGCCCGTGATACTGCCATCTTAAGCACTTGGCCTCCACAGATACAGAGGAAGCCTTCAAGATATTTTCTGGCAAGACCTGGAAGGGACCCATGTTCCACTGGCCAGAAGCCAGTCGTGGAAACCTGGACTACCTTCAAGGCAGACTGGGAAGTGTGGTCTTCCCGTATGCTCGTGCAGAACTAGTGAGATTGGTAGCACCTAGTCAGTCTCCCCTGAGGAGAATTAGACAACTTTCATGGTGTGATACCTCTCCTGGGAGTGGCTGTGTTTCAACAGGAAACAAAGAAATTCAACTTCAAGTAAGAAGTTTGAATTCTGCTTTGGGAAAAATGGCCTTTAGAGTTTGGTGGACTTGAGTTCTAGTTCTTGTTCTGCTATTTACTCCTATGTGATGTGTATATAAAATGGAAAAATATCAGTATTTAGTTCATAGGATTGGTATGAGAATTAAGTGAGTTCGTGTTCAGAAATTCCTCGTGTATGCGCAATATGTATGTTAACAACAGTTGTTATTGTTATTAAAAGTTGTTTGTTTCCCCAGTGGTCTGAGAGGAAGGGGATTTATATAGCAGTGGTTTTCAGCCCTGACTATACAGCAGAGTCACCAGTGAGATTTTCTGAAGTGTGCATGGTGGGGGGTGGGTACTGCCACAGATGTGCTGAATCCTAACCTCCTTTCATCTGCATGTGGACAATGCCAGGCAAGTTGAGCTGCTGCCCAGTCAGGACCAGGAACCACTGGTCTGTACCCTATGCAAGGTGGTTGAGGGGATTCCAAAGGCTCAAGGAACGGGTATATATGAGGAAGAGCCTGTTAAGTGTAGTCTCCAAGGTGAGTTTGAGGGCAGAAGACTGGAGAATTTCATAATGGAAAGTGGGTCCACCGTTCAGCTATATAAATAATTTTAAAATGCTAGGAAAGTCAGCCTGAGTGATTCGTGTGAGACGGCTGCCTAAGTTGACCTGGCAACTCCTGGTGTCTGTTTCTCAGAACCCATAAATACTTCTTTTTTGTCTTCTTTCCAGCCCTATCTCTTGGTCCAACCTCATCCAGTCTGAAGATATCTGCCTAGGAGGGAGGGAGATAGTTGGAAAGAATCACCCACTCTAAGAAAGAAGGAAAAACAATCTCCCTTTTCCTTGTAGGAAATGAGCATATTTCCATATATTCTGGTTCTGAGAAGTCATCTCTACTCTTGTGAAACAAAAAAAGTTCATGTCTTCAAAGACCCCGATGCCAATGGTGGCATGCTGAAGTCTTTTCTTTTTCTCCTCAATTATTTTCAGATAGAAAACAGAGTATTTCTATGGTGAAACTAAAATAAGGTATAAGTAAGGATAGGCTTAGTTATACTGCAGTAAGGTATAAGTCAAGATAGGCTTAGTTATGCTGCAGCAACAAACAACCCCTGAAACTAACTTGGCTAGTTATAAAGGTTATTTCTTCCTCTTGTCACATGTCCCTCAAGGTCAGTGGGGAACTCTGCTCTCTGCTGTTCTCTCTCCAGGACTCAGGCTGAAAGACCAGTCACTGAAGGGAAGATGACATGATTTTGAAGAGAGAATGCTGGTCATGTCTAGTATGGGCAATTAAAGACTCCAGCATGGAGGCAGGGATTGGGGGATATCACAACACATTGACTTGAATCAATCAAATAACCACTTCTTTAGCACCCCACAGAGGGGCCAAGAATTTGGTCTTTTGTGTGCCGGAATGAAAGGAGAGAACAGGGTGCAGATGAGGAAAACTCTTGTCTTCCACAGAGATGCAATTGTCAAAATAATGTTTGCATTTCAAACACCTGCCTAAGAATATGTAAATATCTGAGAGGAAAAAAAGTGGCCTTTACAAGTAAACATGTCAAGGAAAGGCCTCCCACCCCAAAGCTACACTGACAAATTACTCAGACATTAGCCTTGGAAGAGGAATTTCTTTTTATAAAATTGAATAAACAGAGAAATTGTTAATAATGACTGTTTATTTTTCTATTTTCTTGTATCTAGCTAAAATTTAGGTAGATCATTCTTGCCTTTAGGAACAAATGGGTGGATATTTTGTTTTAGGATGCTTGATTGTCTCTGCTTTATGTGGGTGAAGATTGTTCTCAGTTTTTAATTCTTGCATACTTACTGCCTACTCAACTGTGCCTAGCGTTGAGTAGTTAATTGACTCTTATTGATTCATATTCATATCAATAAGCAGGAATGATGACTGAGCATGAAAAAAATGCATAAGCATTGGTTTTATAACACCTTGATATATATTCTAAATATCTCTGAGGAAGTTGTGAAAATCTCAAAACAAAATCAATTTCAAAATGATTTTCATTTAAGAAATAATGTGACACTTCTGGTAATGTCACAGTGTCTAACAGTAAAATCATACATGTTATAGAGTTCTTGAAATAATTATATCCTCAGAATTCCCTTGAACACTAGAATAAAGATGGTATTACCTCGTTGGTTAGAGTGTTGTGCATGTGGGCATGTTATTACACAAGGTATAACATTTGGTCCTGATCACATTGTATTTTTCAGATTGTCACTTTTCTTATTTGGAAATGTTTTGGGGATTACCTGTTAGTGGAAATCTATTTTATTAATTATTTTTAAAGATCTATCTAAAAGAAATACGTTTTTCAAGGACAACAAATGAGAAGTTTTCCTAAGTCCTTCAGTCTGAAAATCAGGTTACTTGAATATGGGTTAATTGTAACTCAGTTTAGCATTCAGTTTGTGAGCCAAATTAAACAAATGAAATGATTTTCATTCAGATGTTTTCTTTTTGAATTCCGTTCTTCTTGACTTTCAATATCTTTTAGGACTATTACTATTCTTATTATGTGCCTTTTACATTTTATAATATTTCTCTCTCTTTATGTAAGATGTTGCTTTCAAAATGCAGTCACAGTTCTCCCAGCACCTAGTCAGCCTAATGACTCCGTTCTCCCTTCCCCAAGCATTGGATTTGTCATGGCCATTGTTTAAATATTAGGGACAATTACCCCGTGACATTGAATGTGGCCTATATTGCTTTCCCTCTCTACTTTGGCCCAGACAGTACAATAATGCTGAATGGGAGCCCCATTAGTCCTTGTATCCATTGACACAGAGAGAATAGATTGCACAGAAGCCAATTCTTTCTTACCTTGTCATTGTTCCCTGACCATAGGCTTTCTCGAGATTAGAAATAACTGGTTCTTTCAAAGAGAATGCCTGCATTAACCAAATACACTCTAAAGATTTGTAACAAATACTAAATTTGTAGTCATCATAAAGCTGAAAGGAAAAGAAAGAACACAGCAAACATACTGAAACAATTAAGAAATGTTCATTTCTTATTTTCATGCCGAGAAGTATATCCTTTGTGCACCATAGAGTTGGTAAGACTCCACATTCTCGGGCCCAATTTTTAGTTACTTACCAACTCCCAGAAACCAATGGAAAATCACAGGCTTTGATGTGTAAAATAACTGCGAAAAAGGGCGTAGAGCCTTATAAAATACCTGCGTTTAATCTGGACCAGCCAGGAGCAAGACTTGAAATCCTCTTACAGAGGAAAATGAAGAAAAGCACACTTGCCTTTTGAGGCACAAAATAAAAGAAACCTATAAAATTTGTGTGGCACAGTGTCCCAGAAATCAATTATGTAATTTTGTACAATCATATCAGGTAGAGTATCAACCCATTACTGAAACTCAGAGCTTTCAAACCTAATGGAGACTATTTGACATTCCTAGGCGAGCTGCCAAAGGCCCATTTCCAATTGCGACATGACAATTATTGACACAGACATGTACAGGCAGGGAAGGGTTTTCAAGGAAATAATGTCAATAATTTTCTACCGTGTTTTAAGCTAAAAATCAGTAGAAGGTGAGTGACTAGAATCCTTATGGAATCCATATCTACAAGTCCCTTGGGCCTTGGAAAAGAAATCTTTACTGTGCAGAAAAGTGACGGTAGTAACAGAAGAAGTGAAAATCCACACAAAATCCAATTAGGCTGGAAATGGAGAGCTGAGCTGTATGTACATGCTGGAAGTGTTCAGAATTTTACTAATCTACCATCCCTAGGTATCGATGATTTCACCCCTCAAGTTTCTCATTGCTCGGTCCACTCTGCATGTCATGGCCGGGCTGATCTGATTTCACCAAGTTGCTCTCTGCTTTAGAGCTGACAACAGAGGCCTTCCAACTCCTCAGCCCGCAGCCCGGTGTCTGGGTCTGTTTCTTTATGCGGTCTTACCTTTTCACGGCTCCCGACAAATTCCTCTCATTATTCAGACTGTTCTCCTGAATTCTTCTCGTATCTGACGAGCTTAATCCTCCTTCCATGCCAATTCTCATGCTGTCACCTGGTTCTGAAATATCCTCTCTGCTCAATTTACCAGTCTAATTCTGCTTATTCTTTAAGATCATGCTTAACTCTAGTTATCTCATATTATTCATACTAGCTCTTGTTTACTGAGTGTCCATTCGGGCTAAAGACTGTAAGAAGAATGATTTATATGTTGTAGCTATGCTTTTGGTACACCCGTGTTGGTATTTCTCTGATAGGCGTATCAATAAGTTGATACATGCAATAAACAGGGAATTGTTTTCTGCCCACAGATAAAGTATGCTTCTTCTTTGTTTTGTTTTGTTTTTCTGAGCTGGGATCTTACTCTATTGCCCAGACTGGAGTGTAGTGTCACGATCACGGCTCACTGCAATCTTGACCTCCTAGGCTCAAGTAATTCTCTCAATTCAGTCTCCCAAGTAGCTGAGACTACAGGTGTGCAGCACTGTGCCCACCTAATTTTTGAAATTTACATAGCAATGAGATCTCGCTGTGTTGCCTAGGCTGGTCTCGAACTCCTGGGTCAAGCAATCTCTTGCCTTGTCCTTCCAAAGTGCTGGGATTACAGGAGCCTCTGTGCCCAGCCAAATATGCTTCTTATTGTGCAATTAAATGAGTTTCGTTTTCTTAGAGAAAGACATAATAAACATACTGGCAAGTATTAACTGTTCCCACTTTACTGGTGAAGAAACTGTTATTCAGAGTGCTTGAGTTTCTTGTGTAAATTCATTTAGATTATCAGATAGAGATTCAAATACAGGCCTCTCTGACTCTAGAACCCATGTGAAATTGTGCAGTAGTCTCTATTTTCAGCATCCAATCCAAACTTTCTCTGAAGTTTCCCAACACTTAGTAATAGTGATGATGGCAACAAAACAATGATAACAGCTAAAATTGGCCAAGAACTGACCTAACATCTGACCTTCCATTACATTCTTCACAGCCGTTATCTCAGTTGGCTCTTACAACAATCCCGAAAGGCACTCCCTGTTTTTCACATGGAGAAACTGAGCACAGAGAAGTTAACCAGTTTGCCCAAAGCCAAGCAGCTAGTAAGGAACAGAGTTAGGGTTCATACTCAGGTCTTCCCGACTCTAGCACTTGTTTTCTTAAACCCTCTACTCTTCAGCCTCCTACATAATCCTGCTTTCTGATTGGTCCTTCATGGTTCTCCCTTCTTGGCTGAACTCCTCGTGTCTGGGGACACAATCCTCTACTTCCTCCATGTCCTCCCAGTCAATGCTACATGATGAAAATGCTACATAACAGTTTCTTCACCAGTAAAGTGGGAACAGTTAAAACTGTTGTCTTGTCATGTATTGTCTTCCTCTTGAGGCTGGCTCTGGGGTTGGACTCAAGAAGCCACACAGTTTTCTTTGGTCAAGATACAGGTCCAAGCATCTTTTTGTGCTTTAATTATGGGAGAGGGGAGCAGGGATATAGAGTGACAGGGGTTGGCAATGTACCTCCTGATGTCCTAGATATACAGGAGAACTGGCCCAGGCTGGAAATGATGATGAAATGGACACCAAGGGCCATCTGTCATCAGCTATGGTGGACGCCATGCCATGCTTTGTGCCACGTGTATGGTCCTTCTAGGCATTTGTCCCATCAGAGATAGGACTGGCGATGTCAGAGCAGGGAGTCTCTGTGAAAGTACCTCCTCACAACATCAGGAAATAAAACAATGTGACTTCTTCTCGTGCTTTGTGTGAAGAAAAGTCGGATGAAGTCTGTTTTTGCCTCATACAAAAAAACATTGTGGGGTCTACAGTGGTGATCACCCAGACAATGCCCTTGAAGATTTTGTTCTCTAGGGTAATTTATTTTTATTGTCTTTGTTTAGAGGTCTATCGCATTAATTCATTTTTTTCATGTGATAATTGGCTTTTGGATATTAGGCCAGATACTATGTTACCCTCTGAGGTGGAGAATAGTGGAGAACTATGTAATTCATCTTTTTACGTTGTATCTTGGCTTCTGGGAAACCTAGAGTTCAATTTTATACTCAACTTCAATAATTACACTGAGTCTAGGTTTTTGGTACACTCATCTTTCTCTCATAGACACCTAAACAATTTGACACCTGCAATAAACAGGGAGTATTTTTCTGCCTATTCTATGCCTCTTGTACAATTAAACATCTTTTTTCCCTTAAAGAAAAACAGCTTGAGCTCCGTTCACTCATGTGACATGTTCTTTTACCTTAAGTTTCCAAGAGAGAGAAAATACCGTGGACATTCTTGGACAAGTTTTACTGAATTGTGCTTTTACTCCTGTTGCATAATGTATAAGATTTAAGACAAGTTTAAATTAAATCTAGTGCTCTATATGTAGTGGGGATTCCAGCCTGAGCCTAACTTGGGCTCTAGATCTTTTCAAACCTGCCCCAGGTTGGTGGGGATGCTGCTGATTTCCTGGAGGAGTTGTGGTTTGGCAGAGAATACCTGGGGTCATGAGGCAGGGGGAGAATGACTGTCTCTAAAGTTGGTCCTTATCTGTAGTCCAGTGGATTTATTTTTCAGACTGCAATTCAAAGGGCTGCCTTTGAATTGAATACACAAGAGGGCAAATAACCTGACAGACAAGTGGTGCCTGGAGGTGGAAGGAAAGGTGCTTCCCAAGAATGGATCACAGTGTAACCTTGGCTCCTTCAGAAAATCCAGGAGCTTCAATTCAGACATTGCCAACATAGGCAGAGAGTCAGGAAAGAGAACTCTTCCCAGGGACAGCAGACATTCTCAGAGAGGATCTGAGTGTCTATGATCGTGGTTGAGGACAACCTTCAAATGACACTTGGGGTGTTGAATATGAACAAGAGTGATGGTGAGACAGACAATAGGACTCCAGAAAAACTAGATGAAGACTGTGAGAGGGGTGGAAGGTTCTGCATTAGACAAATACATACGTATGCCTTATATAGTTATTTATTTACTTATTCATTTATACTTATTTTTATTGATAAAAATATTTTTATTCATAATATGGCCTTATTGACACACGCTGACTGCTGAGGCTTGGGGATACCAGGATGACACCCTTGTACCAAACCATGGGTGGGCTAATGTCTGCAGCTGGCGGGATCTCACCTTCTGTCTCTCTCATTCACTCTGTGCTCCCTAGAGAGCATGGCTCTAGGTACATGAGCATAGGTAAGTTGCTGGGTCAGTTTTCTCACCTGTAAAATGAGAAATCTGGACTAGATGTTATCTAAGAACATCTCTAAAGATGGTGTCTAATTTCATCTCTAAAGCTCTGTGATTCCATTATTTGGTACAAACTAGGGTGATAGAAATAGATGGAGATGAAACAAAGGGTGAGTCTGGGCTATTATAACAGAATACCATGAAACTGGCTTAGCCAACAAACATTTATTTCTCATAGTTTTGGAGACTAGGAAGTCCAAGATCAAGGCACCAGCAGATTTGGTGTCTGGTGAGTACCCTCTTTGTGGTTTGCAGATGAACATGTTCTTGTTATATCTTCTCATGGCTGAGAGGGGAAAAAATAATCTCTTTTGTGTCTCTTCTAACAAAGGCACTAATCCCACCGTGAGAGCCTTACCCTCATGACCTAATCACCTCCCAAAGGCTTTACCTCCTGATACCATCACACTGGGGGTGAGGATTTTGACATGTGAACTTTGGGGGGACACAGACATTCAGTTCATAATGGGGAACAGAGAAGATGGAAAGGGAGGCTACTGATGTGTAGGAGCAGAGACTGTACTGAGATTTGCATGCTCTTTAACCTTGAACCAGTTACTTAACCACTCTGCACCCAGATTTCTCAAGCTTAGACCCTGAATGCTAATCCTTTCCCCAAATATCTGTCATGAGCATTACATGAGTATGTGACTGTATATAAACCTTCTGGTATGGGTAGGTTTGCAGTGAGTGCCGTGTGAGCTTTTGACTAATGACCACAACACCAGTTTTCCAAACTGCATAGGCCTCTGGTATCTGGTGGTGCTGAAGCCTCTCAACTGTGAGAAACAGAATGGAAAGGTACCAGCCTTATTTTATTCAGAAGATCTGGCTTTGAGAATTACCACTGTCATTTATCAGAGGAGTTCAGGGTCTTATTTCCTCATCTGTTAGGTAAAACCCTTAGATTACATATAATCTTCAAAATTTTGTCTAACTGTTATGATTCTAAGTTTGTAAACAACTACCCCCCTTGAAGGTCGGAGTCTTTTTAAAAAAATCATCTTTATACTTCCCACTACCTCTTGCACATAGTAGGTACTAGTAAATACCGACTGAATGACTGATGAGATGGCTCTAACTTAATTCTTTCATCCTCAAGAGAGGAAGAAAACCTCACCTAGAAGCAAGGGACACAAAACCTTAATTCTCTGAGTGCTGAACGATCTGAGTCATGCTGTTTCAAAGATTTAGGCTTGTGGCCTAAACTGATAACAAATTCTTTCCATTAAGAAATTGCTCTCTCTGGTGAGCTTGACTTTTGAAGCGATGCAGACAATGCAGACGCCGGCAGAGTGACTGGGTCTGCTCATAAAATGATTGCAGCCTGGCCGAGTCGTCCCACAAAAGCACGGCACACCCTAATGACAACAACAGAATGCAGCTAAGACTCACAGCCCAGTGAGAAGCTGGGAATGAGTACTAAGTCCTGGTGCATGCCTCAGGCCCTCTAATTCAAGGTTCAGAAACCAGATTTGCCACCTGATGACTTTTTAGGAACTATTCATCCACAAGCACCTTGCCGACACATGAGGGGAAACTCACTGTTGAGAACATTTAGTCTCCACGCCTAAGCCATAGGTCACTGCCCAACAGTTGCACAAAATGCTACTCTGTCTCTCTCTGACACATAAGAATGAGTTGGATGTGACCGAGCCTGAGACCTTTTTTTTTTTTAAACCTGCTTTTGGGAAATGTGTCTGTCAGGTTCAAGCTAGAAAGTAGCATCTAGAGAGGGATGGGTGGGGGTGGGTTGAAGGGAGGGGTGACTATGGGGAAAGGTGAAGAGAGAGGAGGGAGAAAGAACACCTTTGTAGCATTCTTTCAAGGCCTTCTTTCTAAATGACATTCTTCCTGTCCATTCTCCTCTACAACAATTTTTCAAGGCCGCTTGCTTCTCTCTGTCCAGGTTTTTTCTTATCTTTTGGGATGGGAGGGAGGAAAGAGGCTCTCCCTGCCCCTATCCAGAGCCTGGTTTCTCCATTTTCTCCTGGGGTAGTGTCAGGGCTCCCAGCCCATCGAGGAGCCCGTGCTGTGCCAAGGACCCCTTGGCATTTAGTAAGTTTCCATCATGTGAATGTACAGATACCATAGAAACAGAAGAGTTACAGGTCTCTGTTTGGCTGTTTTTATTTTATTTTTTATTTTGAATATCATTGGGGAGAAGTGCACCTTCAAGGTTTCATCCAAAGCAAAGAATTGTTGCTATTGACTTTTATCCACTTCCTAAGCACTGCATTTCTTTCAGCCTTCATCAAAGGCATAATCCTTCATTCAGAATCTTTTTCATCACTTTAAATAGTCCTCCCGCCTTTGTTGAAGTTTTCTGCCTTTAGAGAGATGAGGTCAAATCTGCTCCAACAGTGGAAATAAGATGGGGGAGGAGAACCAGTTGTAACCTTTGTGCTCAAAACCCGAAGATGGTGTATGATTTTTTTTTTCCCTAATAAAGAGGTCTACTGCTTGGCTATTCTGATCTCTTAAGATGCATCTGAAAAAAAAAAATACTTTTTTTTACACAGAAAATGTTAAGGAGAAAGTCTGCGCTCACATATATGTTTCAACAAAGTTTTTAGAGAGAAAAAATGATCTCCAAATTGTTTGAGAGAGTCGGCCCGGTTCTATTATATCTGTGTAGCAGCAGGGTATAACAAAGCTAAAGATTTAAGGCAATTTTGACACCTTAAAGCAGAACTGCACAGGCTTTCAAACCCAAAGAGGATTCAGCCTGCTCACTTATTACTTTCCACATCTTCAAAAGGACAATGTCTCTTTTTTAATCTTTTGGCTTTGCTGTGAAACCATGGGAAGTTATTGACTTTAGAGGCACTTTAAGTATACAATCAGGCAGAAAAGGCACATTGGTGCACTCGGGGGCTGCGAGTTCAAATTCTCATCTCTTTGTGGCACTCTCCTCCCCGCTCAGACAGAATTGAAAAGGGCAGGAAGAACAGCAAGGGGCCGCTGTGCGTTTTGATGGGGGCCCTCTCATTGAGTCATGGGCACCTGAAGCCATTCGGCAAAAGACAGGCTCCTTTCTCCTTTCTGTTGTTATTTTTTAATTTGACAGCTCCCCGGGTTCCGTTGAATGGTGTGCTCCAGAATGCCACGCTTCCTTTTAGCCCCTGCGAGCTAAAATAATGAACAAGCAATTAAATCTCATGCTTGAGGGCCTGTGCTGATTGCTTGCAGGAGAGGGGCATGGCCCAACCTTGTTCACTGCATGCGGGGCGCAGGGTCTGGCTAGATTTCGCCTGGAGGAGGAGCATCGGCTGCCAACCTGTGTCAGCAGCAGGTTGCAGGAGGGCTTGGTTGTTCAAGGAAAGGAACTCGGTGGCAGACCAGTGTCCACGGAGTCACCTGTGTTGACAATGGGTCCCCTTGGATGTTGTCCTTGTGAGGTCCTGTCAGGATTGTTATTTGTTAGCAAAGCACAATTGACTGTGGCTTCACTTTCTTTTCTTACTTAATCTCTCCTGGTGAATCGATGTTTACTAGAACATGACTTTCTTTAATTATTTTTTAGAAATAGGTGTTCTTGGTTTCAACTGAAGGCTGGATTTTATGTAGTTGGTCGCTAGGAGGCTAACTTTGGTCTTCTTGAGTTTCCTATGCAAGCTGCCCAGTTGTGGAGAGGAGTTGTCAGAGACGGTGGCAACTTCCCAATGTCGCACAACTAGTAAGTGACAGGGCAAGAAGTGGATCCTAGCAGTTTGGAGAACCGGGCTCTTAAGTCACTCTGCTGGCCTGCCTCAATATTAATTAATTAAATAAGAATTAATAATTTAATAATTGTATTAATAATTCAGTAGATGTGTGTTGACATTCTATGGGGGCTTGCCACTGGGAATTCAAGGATGAGCAAGATGCAGAGATTTCTCATCCTACTGGATCATACATTCTAGCATGGGAGACTGACATTGATGCAAAGGCCCATATTATCACACAGAAGCAAACATGCTAAGAGCCATGAAAGGAAATCACATGGTGAGATGGGACTGTCTAAAAGAGGCTCTAAGTTTAAGGGGTCACAGACTACCATCTGGAGGACGTGAACTTGAATGTTGGTCTGAAGGATGATGAAGGGGGAAGGAGGAGGCAAGGCGTGCAGAGGCGGGAAAGGCATGGAAGGTGAGGCTGGCAGGGAGCCAGGGCCAGGTCACGTCACGCAGGGTTGCGCTGGTCTCCTTAAGGTTCTTATTTCTGATCCAAAGAGCAACACAGAGCTGTAGAAGGGCATACACAGGACACCATGGCATCTGTGTACTGGGAAGCGCCCCCTGCTGCGGCTCAGGAGTGAATGTGATGGGGTGGTTTAGGAAACAGGTGAGTCTAGTTCAGCCCAGGGTGGTAAATGAGCACATAGGTCTGAAGGCATATTTCTATGCCCTCTAGGAGGCAGAATGACCAGGGCTTGGAATATCTGGAGTTGGGGAACAGGTGAGGGGTCAGGGATGACTCTAGTTTCTAGCTCAAACAACAGCATGAGTGGCAGTACCACTAGGCTGAGGTGGGAAACACATGGAGGACTGTTGGATTTGGGAGATAATTGAATTTCATTTAGATCTACTGAGTGGGAGATACCCATCCCCCAAGGAGATACTGTATAAACACTTGCCTATTACGGTCTGAAATTCCAGCAAGGGATTGGAGGCACCTGAAAACTGAAGCTGCCAGTGTGGATGAGGTGTCTTAGAGAGAGGTAATGGCATGAAAATGGTAGAGTCTAGGGCTGAAATGTCAGAGCTCCTGCATGTGTCAGCCATACAGTAGAGGGTGAGGAAAGGCTGGAGCAGCAGAAAACTCTCAGAGGGCGGGACAGCTCAGGGTGGGAAAGGCTATTTCAGAAAGAAGAACTTGGGGGCGTGGGGTGGGGGGTGAGGGTGAGGGATGCTGCTGAGCCCACCAAGGTGACACCTCTTGCTCATTGTCACTCATCCTTAAAAAATACTTGTAAGGCAGAAATTATTATTTTCATTTAACAAATAAGGCACCTGGAGCTCAAAGAACTTAAATAAATTGCCTCAAATCACACAATAAATAAGTGGTAGAACAGGATTTGAAACTGGTTCTGTAGGTCTAGATTCCCTGTTCTGTCCCTGTCTTTCTTCACTTATTTCACGTTCAAGGTAACTTTTTTTTTTTCTAGAAAAGGAACAACATAATGGTACTTTAGTTTGTTAAAGAATCATGATGAGAAAAAGAATGACAACTGACATTTAATGTGAGGCTTATAAAATGATTAAAGGTTTGGAATACTGTATGATAAATAGGCTTTTAAAACCCATGTATCTGACCTCTTATTAGGCTGTTTATTTCAAAACTGACAGCACAGCTAAAACAATTGCTGCGGGACTGCATATATCTTCTGCCTCAATTACTTTCAGAGACAATTTAGCAAAGATGATTTTTCTGGAGTTAGCCAATGTAATTCAAAACCAGATAGGTAAAAGAGAGGCTAGTCATTGAAGATGCATGTGGAATATCACATTAGGGACTTAGAGAATTAAAATGAACTGAGGATTTCTATTTTTTCCATCTTTATGAAGATCAGAAATTGAGGCAAAAATGAATGTCTGTTGATTTCAAAGCATACTGCATTGAAAATTCAGCTTCTTCCAATAGTCTGTGGATTAAGAAAACTCAAACATGGATGGAAGTGGGTTGGACTGTAGGAGTTTTAAGTATTCTGATGTTTGTGGTGATATTGCAAATGAGAAGTTGATGAGTCTAGTATATATGACTTGCTGTTCTCTGTGGAGGTTGATAGAAAAATATGTAAATACTTTATTGGAACTAAACCTTTAATACAATTGGAACCTGAAGAATAAGGTGAAAGAGACAAGGTCCCCAGCTGGGTAACTTGGCTCTTTTTGAGGGCTCTGTAACATTTAACTCTTGTTTCCGTCCTTCCACCATGTTCTCCAATGGTCTGACTGATAACTGGTTTCCCTCACAGGAACATGAACGTCTTATGGCAAAGACTGTGTCTTATTCATCTTTGTATCCCAGCACTTAGTTCAGTGCTTAGACAATAATAGATGTGTGTTAAATAAACATTCATTACAGGATTGAACAAGTGAACAAATGCCAGGAAACATGAGAATTAGAAAGAAGGTCAGGGAGAGGGAAGAAAGAAGACTTTGGTCTGTATGCTAGAGGAAAGACAATTTGGGAGACATTCATTTAAAAGAATATTATTGGTGGCTTAACTGTGAGTCTGGATAGACCTGGATAACTTAGTAAAAAGGTGTCACATTCTTCAAAATTGAAAGAAGAGGACCACTTAAGAGTCGTGCAGGTGGGATGAGAAATTCCATCATGGATCCAACAAGTTGGGCTTGGGTGCCAGGAGTAGACCTGAGTCACACAAATGTATGAAGCAACCAACAGGAGGTGGAAACAAGTCATTATTTAACTAGGTAGATTAAGTTAATTCTGTTTGGGAGACAGTTTTTGTAATAATAAAATTTTGTGCTGAGGTTTCTACAGATGTCAGAAAAGTTGTTTAGTGCTTTAAAGCTGATGGAGTGTGGGTAGTACAATAACAGCCCAGGGGTAGCAGATGTCAACAGGGTGAGGGAAAAAGGCCCTTATTCCAAGGGTGAGATATTTGGATCTGGACCTCTCCTCCTTCTCATGTTCTTGCTTTGGGTCCTGAGAAGGGGGACATCTTAATCCTCAGCAACTACTGAGATTGAAAGTAAATCTGCTCAGTGGTGGAGATAAGAAAAATCAAGACTTGGTGACCAATCTCTTGATGACTTGTCTGATTTGCTTATTTATAACAATGGCTCTCTCTCCTAATTGATTCGTTGGAGGCATGTATGCAGATTGTACAGTGCATTCCTGAAGGCTTAATTTTCTCTGTGACCTCACAAAGGACATGATCCCTCAAAGTGGGCCTCCAACTGTCCTAAAGTTCAGCGATTGCTGAAGGATCATTACATTTTCCTCTCCTTTGTGGGCCTGGGAGCTCTCTGGTTAAGAAAACTTTATCCACCAGGGGCATTAATTAATTAACTAATTAATTAAATTAATTAATTAAAGACATATAATTGTATTTGACTATATTACATATAAATTAGATTGTTGAAGGAATTGCTTTTTTTTTTTTTTTTTAATTCCTTGATGGTATTTGCAGTTTCATGGTGTAACATGATAGGTTAAAAATTTAGTCAAATAGGGAAAAATGAAGATCAAAATAGGAGTCATATAATTTAAACTTATGAACATCAATGTAGTGGAAATATGTACTTTCACCAGAATTTCTTGCTATGAGGCTTTGGGAAGTATTTCTCTAGATGATATTTTAATGAATTTTTGATTTCTTGTTTTCAGTGTTATGAAAGGATGGCTTTTAGACTTTTCTTCAGCACAGGGGAAGAAATGAAAGGCAGAACTTGGTTCTCTACACTAATTGAGAAGTGAAGGAAAGATGGAAAGCCAGGCAGCATCAGTGAAGGGGTTGGAGTCAGTGACTTGTACCCGTCTGACCTCTGTCAAGTGTTTTAACCTTACCCTAAGTCTGTAAAATGGGAACATCTCAAAGGACTTTTGTGATGAGAAAATGAGACAATGCATGTAATATGCTTGGTGCCATACCCACCCTAGTGCATAAAAGTGCTCAGTAAGTATTGGTTGTTATTTTTGTTTTATCACATTATTGAAACTTGTTATGAGAATATAATATAACTACCCTTCCTTGTCCCTTTGACTCTGAAGTTTACCCCTAAACACTTTCATTCTTCCTACTATATATGACTTCCCCTCTAGGTTGGCTGACATTGGTTGAATATGTGAATGGATCTGATAAAAACTTTCTTAAACACTGCATATTATTTGAAAAAAAAAAATGGGTACTGCACCTTTGGATGCCTTAGAGTTCACTGGAGATTAAATATATTAAAACCTTTTAAAAGACATTTATGCTCTTAAGGAATTCATCTTCTGGTAATTTTCTTATTCAAGACACACTTTTAGGCTCCAACTGTCTATAATTTGCATTTGTCTTTAAAGAGACTTTTTTTAATTCCCTTGGATAAATTTTTAAAGAACCTCTCAGGAATGCATCATCCAAAAGTTTCTATCTTGTTGAAGTTATGTTTTATGCAAGAGTTACTGGGCTACTCAAATTTCTTTATCCGGTGTTTCCAATTGATTTGCTGTTGATCACCTGCACATTGTGTGACAATTGTTTAGAAAATGGGCCTTTACTACAGAAAGCCTTGACAACAACTTGGGACATATCTTGGAAGGACACTTTTTTTTTGTTCCTGGTGCAGATTTAATTTGTCCAAATAGACGATTAAGTTTTGGGCATGGTTTTTAATTTCCAACAGTTTCCAGTCTAAGTTCCACCATCAGGTTCCTGAGCAGGCTGGAATACACCGGTTTTCTCCCTCTACTGTCCCTCTATTTTATTTTCACCAGTGTTCAAAATAGATTTTAAGATTTCAGAGAAAAGAGTGGGTAGACCGCAGTGGGCATTGGGGCTTGGAAAATTCCAAGTTTCTGGCTCACTGTGTGTAGTTTATTTGCTCTCTCTGTGCATGTCTTAGTTCCCTAGCGATTAAAACTTGGTATAAATGTTGCTACTTACCCACCTGTCAAGGATGGTGTGAGAATGAGTAATAATATCTGAGCCATATTTTTGCTCCTTAGTAGAAAGGTGCTATATAAATACAAAGTGTTATTTCATTAAAAATACTTGTATGATAACAGCATATGTTAAACTCAATTTCCTTGACCAATTTTATAAATATATTTTGGTGTTACAATATGGTTGTTTTTATGGTGAGTATGTGTGTATTCTACACTCTGTGTTCTATTTTCTGTCTGGGTGGTGTAACATATCAAATGTTTAAGAAAAATAAAGACTCTGTTCTAGAGAGATCATGAAGCTACTGCTAAATGTTACTTATCCTTTGGGATTTTAAATAGATGCTAGTGAAACGCCTACTGAATGTGGAGGGTGTGAACCCTGCACCCATGTAATAGGACATTATGAATATGCAATTTGGGTAAGCAGTGGTTCTGTGTTGATGATTTGCAGTTCACACGACAGTGACATTACATGGTTAAACCTAAGATTCTGGACTTTAGTGGCCAGGGATGATGCTTGTTGGTGTCATTCAGAGGATATTAGAATCTATGCTCATCCCAGGGAAAGAACATCACTTCTTGTCTCAGACCACCCATTGGGAAACTTCTCCTTTTGCTGAAGAGGTGGGTTTGAACTCCTTACACCCTTATATTACTACAGCATGCCTAGAGAACACAGGGGTGTCAAGTCTGTGGAGATTTAGCACAATTACAGCACAGTGTGGTTATTTTTAAATAATTTGTTATAATGCAGAATAGACTTTTTGGGAAGTCATAATAAGGGCCTTCTGCAACCTCTTTCTCCTACCCACATTTTTCTCAGTGAATTACTTGACTTCCTGCCTCACAGATAAGAGGTACCTCCCTCTGCATCTCTCACCAAATTATTTACCTATTTTTCTAAAAAAAAGTTTTGATTTGGAATTATTTTAAAATTACTGAAGGGTTATTGACACAGTGCAGAGTGTTTCCACGTGCACTTCATTCAGCTTCCCTCAATGTTCACATCTTGCACAGTATATTTATCAAAACTAAGACATTAACATTGGTACAATACTGTTAACTGAACTACTACCAACTTTATTGGACTTTATCAAGTTTTTGTATTAATGTATCCCATTCAGGATACCATAATACATTGAGTCATCATGTCTCCTTAGTTTCCTCCAATCTATGAGGGTTTCTCTGTTTTTTCTTGTCATTCGTTACTTTAGATATTTTGAAGAGTAGTGGTCAGGTATTTTGTAGAACGCCTCTCAACTTAGATTTATCTGATGTTTTCTCATAAATATGCTGAGGCTATGGATTTTGGAGGTGATATGCTTTAGTCACTGTGTCATATCAGTGGGCATATAGTTTCAACATCACTAACTACAGGTAATGTTAACCTTGATCACATGGCGAAGGTCAAGTCTGTTGGATTTCTTCACTGTAAAGTTAACATTTTTTCCCTTTATGTAGTCTATTTATTAGAAGCAGGTCATTAAGTCCAGCCCATATCCCAGGAAAGGGGCATTAAACTCCACTTCCAGAAGGGAAGGGCATTAAAAAAATTGTGGTCATCTTTTAAAATAACAACAGTAATTAGTAAATTTGGGAAGGGATATGTGATACAAATGTCCTATTTTGTTGTTGTTGTTGTTGTTCAGGGTCTCACTCTGTCACCTAGGCTGGACTACAGTGGCATGATCATGGCTCACTGCAGCTTTGACCTCCTGGACTTGGATAATCCTCTCACCTCAGCCTTTCAGGTATTTAGGACTACAGAGAGACACAACTATACCTGGTTAATTTTTCTGTAGACACAAGGTCTTGCTTTGCTGCCTAGGCTGATCTCAAATTCCTGGGCTCAAGTAATCCTCCCGCCTTTGCCTTCCAAAGTGCTTGGATTGTAGATGTGAGCCACTGCGCCCAGCCCTCTTGTTTCTTCTTAAAGTCCAATCACTGATTTTAGCAATTATCAGTTAGTCTTGCCTGCAGCAATGATGACTGTGGTGTTCTAATGGTGATTCTCTATTTCCCTTATTCTTCTACACCTATTCATTGGACTTCTTCTGTTAGGAAGACTGTTCCATTTATTTATTTATTTGTTTATTTATTTATCTATCTCAGTATGGGCTCATGGATATTTATGTTATTCCTTAGATGATAATTTGATACTATTATATACTAATATAATATCAAATTATACTAGTTTTGACCACTGGGTGATTTTTCAGATTGAATCTTGGGTCCTTTTGATATGCCCTCATCTTAAAAAAAACATTGTTTTCTTTTGTGCACATCCTTACTTTCTGGCTCTTCTGGCTCTAAAAGACGTTCCAGGATCATCTTGCATTTTTCTTGCCCTGGCCTTAGAATCACAGAGAGTTTCATGTGTGAAAAGTTGGGCTCCCTGCTGGCAGCCATGCAGGGCAGCCATCTTGAAATAGTCAAAACATAGCCTCCACCAAGTCTGGAGATGACTGCCCTCTCTGCTGATATCCTGAGTGCAAACTCATGAGAGACCCTGAGCCAGAACTAGTCCATTAACAGGCTCTTTCTTTCCTGACCCAGAGCAACTGTGAGAGAAGTGTTTGTGATTTTAAGCCACTACATTTTGGTATAATTTACTTCACAGTGATAGATAACTAGGTCAGATCTTGATCATTGGAAGTGGGTGCTTCTGTAGCAAACACCTAAAATGTGGATATGACTTAGGAACTGGACAGCGAGCAGAGGTCGAAAGGACTTTGAGAAGGGAGTTAGTGAAAGTTTGAATAGCCTTGAAGAAATTATTCATAGAAACGTGATGGCCTTGAGGTTGTGGTGAGGGCATAAAGGAAAGTGAGGGAGACCAACTGGAAACTGCACTTTTTGTGTAGTAGCTGAGAGTTTAGAAGGTTGGTCCCTGTGTTAACAAGAATGTAAAAAGTGTGTCTAATAAGCAGGGTAGCCAGTAGCTAAGGAGATTTCACTGTCATTGAGGGTAGCTTCTGGCTTCTTCTTGCTGCTCATATTAAAATGTGAGATGAGACAGAGAAGTAAAAGGAAGGGCTGTTAGGAAAGAGGCAGGACTTGATGGTTCTGAAAACTCCCTACCTCTCTAGATGGGAGATGATGCTGAAATCAAGGAATAGCATCCAGGCAAAGATGGGGTCCTCCCAAGAAAGCACAGTTTAGAGATCAAACCAGGGCCTCGCTAGCCAGAGGCAGTAGCTGGAAAAAGGTGTGTATGTGCCTTCTGACTTCTAGTCTCATGCAAGCCCATCTAATTGTTAGATCTAAATTTGAATCCAAAGCTTAGCTGCAAAAATTGAGGGAAATAAAGTTATCCATTGAGCAACTACATAGTTTTAATTATGTGCTAAAAGTCTGTTACTATAAAAGAAGGGGAAGCATATTTGGGGGGCAATTAGCAGTCTCTTTTAAGCCCCTCACATAAGGAAGAGATATCCAGACAATATCCTTGCAGGACTTAATAAGAGGTGAAGACACAAATCCTCTGTCCCCATCTCCAATAGGCTATCTAGTCTGTGCAGGCTGAAAAGAGAGTTCAAAGAGATGATTGATTGGGATTAACATGGGGATCCACATACTTAGGATGAAATATTTGGCTTTTCTCTTTCCTTTCCTGGGGGGAATAAAGGTATGTTTTCAAACCAATTGTGAGGGACTCTGAGAGAGTTGCTAACAGAGACTGGGATATCTGTAAGAAGGTGAGTCTGGCATGTGGCAGGGGTGGGGGTTGGTGGATAGAAAGTCTCAGGCTCACCCTAGTACATCCAAGCAGAGAGGACTGAGGGTGTTCCTGAAGGAGCAAAACATGTGTACCGTGGTGTCTGAGCGTATGTGAATTTGGAGACTGGTATTTGCTTTCTGGCTGATGGAGACTGAATCCCCGAGGCTGGTGGGTTCTGCCAGTGGTCACAGATTAGGAAGAGAGGCAGCAATGAAAGTGACCTGTCTGAAAGGCCAAAGTTGTGTCTTAAATATAGCCCTATAGGAGAGATCTGGGTGAGTCATCCTGATAAGTCGTGTACAAGTGGGCAGTATCACAGATATTGGGGCATGAGGAGGTTAACAAAACTTCAGGAGGAGCCTAAGACCAAGTGATGGAGATGTGCAGCTTAGAGATTTCTCAGAGGGTCACCAAGGATGCCTACAGCTCTGTGAGTGGGCTGGCATTTGGACTTCTGCCACGAAGGAGGACAGGACAGCCAGCTGGCATTTACCAAGAGAGAGAACACCCACAGCTCCAGCTAAATGAAAAGACTTTCAATTTCTGCTTCTCTCCACCCATTCTGACCTGCTCTGCCTGAAGTAGCAGAGTGAGGAGGAGAAGAGGATGGGAAAAGACAGGAACATGCTAGAATAGATTATGCCCTCCTCCTTGCTGCCTTGAGCCAGGAGCCTGACCTGAACTGAGGGAGAGGAGAAGCTTTGAATTGGATGTGATATTAAATTTCTGATTTATATTGGAATTAACATTTTAATTTATTTAATTTTGTTACCAGAAAATATATTCATATGGTTCAAAAACCAAAGGTATATGGGGAAACACTGCTCTCTCACAATTCTTCTTTATCAAGACTGAAATTTTCGATACCTGAAAATTATTTTGAATAATCAAAAAAGACTATTGTTTTAAAAAAAAAAAGTAACCCTTAAACTATTGAGTTTGTGTGAGGTGCTAAGTGGTGGCTGTATTAGTTCACTTCACATTGCTATAAAGGAATCCGGGAGGCTGCATAATTAATAAAGAAAAGAGGTTTGTTTGGCTCATGGTTCTGCAGGTATATAAGAAGCCAAGTGCCAGGATCTGCTTCTGGTGAGGCCTCAGGAAGCTCACAATTATGGCGGAAGGGGAAGAGGGAATAGCATGTTACATGGTGAGAAGTGTAAGCAAGAGAGAGAAGGAAATGCCAGACCCTTTCCACAGCCAACTCTCAGTGAATTAGTAGAGTACAACAGAGTAAGAACTCACTCATTACCTTGAGAATATCACCACGTCATCCATGAGAGATCTGCCCCCATGACCCAAACACCTCCCACTAGGCCCCACATCCAACATTGGGAATCACATATCAAAATGAGAATTAGAGAGGACAGTCACTCAAACTGTATCAGTGACAAAGGGAGAGATTTAGTCTGGTGGGTTTGAAGGCTGTGTGGGAGGAAATAAACCCATTCTGTGTGTGTGCCCATGGAGATGAAACCATTCAGTAAAGGGATTACACAGTTTTCATTTCACTTTGCATTCTGGTCACCCTCTGGCTGCTTTCCTGTGTGGTCTGATCACAATGGAACAAGCAGGGCTCTTCATGTCAGTAATGGGAGCATCACATTTACTTACTGTGGCCTAAGACTGTGCTCATATTGAGCTTCGAAGTCAGTGAAAATCCTTTTTTTAAACACATGAACCTCTTTTATGGTGGCTCTTCCTATGCTTTATTATGCAATTGATTATTTTAACATAAATGCAAGGCTGTTAAAATGCATCATGTGAGTTTAGGCTCTTTATTCCAGCCTATTAAGATTTTCTTGCCTCCTGATTGATGCTGACCATATTGGTTATCCTTCCAGCTTAATGTCCTCTGCCAATCAGATAAACACCCTCAATTACTTAGAATATAGGTTCAGGTACTCAGACCAAGACTCAACATAACCGTGGCTTAAACAAGACGGAAGTTTACTTCTCTTTCTTAACTGTTTGTGTATAAGTGGTCTAGGATGGAAAAAAGTCTCCATGGGGTAAGAAGTCTAGGTACCTTCCATCTTCTTTCTCTACCATCTTGAAGGCTAAGTTGACCCACCAACATGTTCACATATGTAGTCAGTAAGAAGGGGTAAAAAGTGAAGGAGGCACCCTTTTGTTTTAAGGACAAGATCCCCAGAATTCATCACATCTGTTCTTGTCTACAAAACTTTGCACAGAACTTAGTCACATGGCTATACAGACTTGTGAAGAAGGCTGAGAAAAGTAGCCTTTTTTTCTCCCTGTATGTTCATCTGCTCAGCTAAAAATTATATTATCTGAAAGAAGGGGAAAATAGTTATTGGCAGACAACGAGCAATCTTTGTCACACATGATTTCTGTGTTTGCTTGCATGCAATTAGAGTTTTTACTAGTCATTGTGAGGAACATAACTAAGGGTCTTAATCTTCTCATTTATAATGGTTCTTTGATTAACGCCCTAGGGTCATGGATTTCAAGGAGCCACAAATCCACTCAATGCCAAATCACATTAAGTCTACATTTCTCTATCTTTCCCTGAAGGATTACATCATGGCCTTTTTTCCCAAATATCTTACTGAAATCTAGATTTAGTGTTTGTATAGCCTTCCCAGTGTCCCATGACTACTACCCTGTCAATATAGGAAAGGAAGTTAGCTCAGCTTGACTTAGTCTGAGTGAACCTAGCTTTTCTTTAGTAACTATGGCTTTGTTTTGTAAGAGCTCACGGGCCACCTGTTTAAAAATCTTGTCCAAAATTTTGTCAAGGGAATCCATTTCAACTGTATCCATCTGTAATTTTTTGGAATTCATATGGTTCCCATTTTTGAAAGTTAAATGGACTATTTTGAAAGTGCATATTTCCAATTTGCAGGTACCTATACTATTTTCATTCCTTTTCAAAGATTATAGACACTCATGGTATGCAAATTCTTCTAATACCATGGTATATTAATTTTCTCAGGGTGCCATAACAAAATATCATTGACTGGGTGGCTTAAACAACAGAAATCTATTTCCCACAGTTCTAGAAGCTAAAAGTCCAAGATCAAGGTGTTGGCAGATCTGATTTCTTCTGAGGTCTCCTTCCTTGACTTGCAGATGCCTGCATTATTGCTGTGTCCTTGTACTGTTTTTTCTTTCTGCATGCACACTCTGTGTCTCTTTGTGTGTCCAAGTCTCACCAGTCAGACTGGGTTAGGATCCAGCCTGATGGCCTAATTTTAACTTAATACCCTTTTTTAAAAGTCCTATTTCCAAGCATAGTCACATTTCTAAGATACTGGGTGTTAGGCCTTCAATACATACATTTTGAGGGCATACAATTCAACCATAACAGATAGTATAAATATCTTCTGAGATTAAAGTAAGAATTTTGTTTAAAGGAATCAGGTACTTATTTCAGGAGAGTTTGAAAGGCCAAAAAATAGCTGAGGGCCTTGCTCATTTAGAAGTTTGTTTAGAAGTGTCAGATCAAGGCCTCACAATAGACCTACTAAGTTGAAATATGTATTTAACAAGACCCCCACATTGATCTGTGTGCCCACTAAAGTTTGAAAACTCCTGGATTAGGGACCCACAGATGATAGCCTCTTATTCCCAAGAAGTTCCTGTGGGAAAGACACATATAAGGAACATGGGAAAGGAATTCAATGAAAAACCAGATGAAGAGAACTCTCTGGTACCCTAGGAAGGGGGGCATGGGGAGAGAAGCATCAGTCAGTATATTGCTTCTTATATCCAAGTGTCAATCTTAGTTATGACCTTTCTTGCCAATCATACGTAAGGAAGTGGTAGAAAAATAAAGAGGGATACAAGTGATATGGTTGGTCTCAGGACAGGTATTGATCTTGATGCATGAGAGAAACATGTTCAGGAACAGGGAGAGATGAAGGGTAGAAGATGGTGTTGTGAGGTGATAGGAAGGGGGAAGGAGGTGAGGGAGGCCCTCCTGCCTCTGAACCTGGTTTTGATCTCAGCTGCCAGTCTTGACTGCCAGTTAAAAACACGCCGAAGTTTTAGGGCCAAGAAACTGAAAGAATACAATCTTTTCTAAAACCAGAAGGCCTGTTGCGTCCTGGTCCATTCGGGTGAATCTTGAACTTTCCCCATCCCACTTTCTTTACTCCTCCTTTTCTAACACACCTTTTCATCTGCATATGACTTTCAGATTTCAACTTTCATTTCCCCCTTGACACTGAATTAGAAGCCCTACTCATGTAGCACTTATCAAACTCGGCACTAATGGCCAATCCACTCATCTCTCTTTCCCACTAGAGTCCGTGATGACGCGGGCCTTGTCCACCATCCAACCCATGAAAATGTTTTATTTATATGATTGTTAAACAGGTTAGAAAATTAGGTTTCTACAGGTTTAAGTATACATGCATAATACATTTTATAGAAAATATATCTCTATATTGTTGCAATAAAATTGTGCAGCGATGGAAATATCCCCAAATATCTGTTTTCAAATGTTTAATCTATAGCCTGAGCTTTGAAAAGCAGTTTCTATTTTCAGCCATTATTAAAAAGTTATTTTGCTTCTTAAAGGGCACATTAAATGTGATTTCTTTTTTCTTTTGGAAACATGTATTTTAGTAGCAAACTACTTACAGATGATTTTTATCATAGAAAAGGTCAACAGACTGGAAACACTTGTCATTTAGTAACAGAAAATATGTAGCTCATATGTAAATTTGACAATTATCTTAAGTAACTTGCCACAGCTAAACAATGAATCTGTTTGTAGAACAACAGATTTTTATTGTCTCTCATCTCTCGCCTATTTTATTATGAAATATAGTAAAATTTCTACTGTATTTTAAAGGTCTTATTTTAATAACATTAACCATATTGTTGACAATCTGTAGCACCTTGTGCATTTCTGGCTTCAATGTTTTTGCTGCAATGATCTTTGTATAATGGTGAATGTACTTTATTTGTGGTGTTATCTCTATAAACTTAATTTGGGGCTTTTTTAGGAGTCTGTGCATGGTAGTGAAAGCAATTCCTCTGTGTTGTGATACTTCTGTGTGACTGATCCCTGTCTATTGACATAAAAGCCTAGTATGGGTACTAACGTCAGTTTGCATATAAAGTATTGGTCAGGATTAATTTCTCTTTCAGTTTTAGCTCAAATTGACATAGAAGTTCAAAAATGTTTAATCTCATCCACTGGTAGGTTGATCTCATTGTCATATATTGAAGTCCCAAGTAGACTTGAGTTTATTACTTGCCCTTCTCTATTATTATAATTATCTATAATTCTATAACTAAATTCTGTATCATACTGTCTTAATTATTCTGACTTCAAGCTATAGAGACAGTAAACCATGAGGGAAAAGAGACAAGGATAGATCCAGGAGACTTAATGTGTGAATATTAGATATTCCATATTGCTAAACAAATACTAAAAGAAAATATCCACAAGCTAAGGGAAGGCTTAATCTTGAGATTCAAAAGACTCAGTTCCAAGGAGGATTGAGGAGAAGAAAAGATACCAAGCGTTTCTTGGCAAAATTTATGAATGTAGATATTAAAAAATAAAATCGTATAGGCTTCCAGGCAGAAATAGCAAGCTAGCTATAGAGTAGATTATTGTTTGCTTTTATTGCATTAAGACAATATTTTATTCTATTGTAGAGAAAAACAACTAATTCTTACGTGGTAATCTTGAATCCAGACAGAAATTTTGATGAACTTCCTTATCGGTTTTGATGATATTTTTGCACGTTTTCTTGGATTTTCTGTATAGATAATTGCATTATCTATAAGAAACAAAAATGGTAGTTTTTCCTTCTGGTTTTTATATATTTATTTTTTGTTTACGATTGTTTTTGCAATAAGAAGTTTTCAGTACAATGTATAATAAAAATAGTAACTGCAGAGATTGCTTTTAAAGTGTCACTATTATCTATATGATTTGCTGTAGGTTTTTGGTAAAAATCCTTGAGAACCAAAAAAAAAAAAGCTACTTCTATTTTTAGTACATTAATAGCATTCATTATTAACGAGCTGTTGAATTTGATTAAGTTCAATTTTTCATTTATTGAGATGGTCATATAGTTTTTCTTCCTTAATCTAGTAATGAGTGAATTTTTCTAACAGCAAATTGTCCTTGCATTTCTGAGATAAATTATGTTTTTTTTGTTATATTGTATTAATTTAAGATAATTTTTGGCTACATTAGTGAATTATGTTTTCTAATATTTTATTTGATTTTGCATCTACTTCTATGATATTAAGCTGTATCTTCCTTTCTTGAACTGTTCTTGTCATGCTCTAGAACAATTTCTCCCTTTTTCTATCGTTTGAAATTGTTTTATATATTATATAAAATTATTTGTTCATTGGCTGTTTGTTAACTGATCTGGGTTTTGTGTCTACACTTGGGAGGAGATACTAAAAGTAAATCTATATAATGGTTTATTGACTATTATAATTATAGAGTAACTTTTGGTGATTCACATTTTTCTAGAAAATTATACATCTTGACTAAGTTTTCAAATTTATTGGCATGAAATTGTTGACAACATTCCGTTAGGCTTGAAAAATCTCAAGTATATTTATAGGTATATCCTTTTCTTTTTTTCCTAAAATTGTTATTTCTGTATTCTCCTTTTTCCTTTGATCAGTGTTGCCAGACTTTTCATGCTGTGTAATTGGTTTTTAAACAATTCTTGTCTTTTAAGTGATCTCTACCTTTTTAAACCAATCTTACTACTTTGGCTCTTATACCTATTATTTCCTTTTTTATCTTTGAATTTACTGATTTCCTCTTAGATTCATGAATTAAATGTTAGTTAATTTATTTTTAACATTTTTCTTAAAAAATATATATGTCTAAGTCATACATTTTCTAATTAGGTCACATTTTTAGCTCTATTTCATAGGTTTAGTATTATAGTAATTTTAATGATTTTTATTACAAACCTGTTGTTATTTTTATTGTGAATAGTTTCTTTAACTTATGAATGATTCCATAATTCATGGGAGAAAAGAAATCAAAATAGACTCAGGCATATATAATTTTAGTCATCCCTTTACTGTTTGATTTCTAATTAATTTGTATTGTCAGAGAATGTAGTCTCAATAGTACCAGTTCTTTGACATTTGTCATAATATCCTTTGTGAACTAGTAGGCAGAACATTTTTGCAAATATTTTATGTTTGCTCTTAGATTAAGCTTGTTTATTTTGTCATTCAAATATTTAACCTCAGTAATATTTTCCTGACTAGGTCTTTCTGTCTGATAGAAGTGTATCAATTTTGCAATGTAATCCTGTCAATTTTTCTTTACATATTTTGAAGCTACATGTGTAGGTGCATGCAATTTCATGATTTTCATACTTTCTTGCTAGAAAATTCCCTTTGTTCTTATGCAGTGTAGCTGTTTATTTCTATTATTTTGCCTCATATTCTATTCTGTTTGGCAATAATTTGATATACTGGCTTTTTTTTTCTCACTTTTCATATTTGCCTGGAGTATTTCTTTGGTAACTTTAAGTTTCTCTGTATTTTTTTTTTTTTGTATCACTTGAAATCACTGTATAGAGGAATTAAAATCTATTTGATAATTCCTCCCTCCCACCTCCTTTTTCTTAGAGATGGGTTCTCACTCTGTTGTCCAGGCTGGAGTGCAGTGATACAATCATAGCTCACCACAGCCTGGAACTCCTGAGTTCAAGCAATCCTCCCACTTCAACCTCCTAGGTAGTTGGGACTACAGGCGTGAGCCACCACACACAGCTATTTTTATGTTTTATTTTTGTAGACAGGGTCTCACCCAGTCTGGTCTTGAACTCCTTTCTCAAGTTATCATCCCTCCTTGGCCTTCCAAAGTGCTAAGATTACAAATGTGAACCACTATACCCCAATGATTCTTATTTCTTAACAGACGCTTTTAATTTATTTACATTTTTATGAATATTAATGTATTTGTATTTACCGCCCACATCTAATACAGCCTGTCTGGATTACTTTGTTTTTCTTTGCCTTTTCCCCCTTTCTTCTTCTCTTCTCTTGGATCAATAAAGTTTTCTTTATTTTTCCTTCTACTGCTTTAAAAGTTATAAATTATGTCTGATATTTTTAGTAACCTTAAATTGTAAAAAGCATAGGTAACTACAAATTTTGCCAACAAATATAATCGTATTCATTATTTTTACATTCTCCAAAAGAAGAAAATGTTTTTACGTGTATTGACCTCTCTTTTAATTCCCTTTCTTGTTATTGTTGTCTATAACTTTAGTTTCATTATTTCTTTTTTAAAAAAAGAACTCCACTCATTTCTGCTTAGTTTACTTTTTTTCCCATTGAAATATTTCCTTTATAGTTGTTTAAAGACGTGATTAACTTTCACTTTGTGTGTCTGAGAATGTTTTTATTTTGCCTCAGACAGGAATGATATATGAACAAAGTATAACTTCTAAGTCGACAGTTATTTTCTCTGAGCACTTTAAAGATATTACCCCAATGTAACCTGGACTTTTTTGTTTTACATAAAAGCATGCAGCTAGTCTAATTTGCCATTTTTTATGGCTTTTTATCTTATGTTTTTCAAGTGAGCACATGCCACAGATTTATATAATTAATGAATGAGGACACCAACAGGATGGTGAGCTGGCTCTAAAAAGTATGGAATTGCAAAAGCATTTATTCTCGCCGAGAGAAAGAATGCTGCAGTCACATACTAAACTGGTTAATGCATGAGACTTAATATCACAGTTATAGGCAATATAACTCTCGTTTTTGAGATGAAATCTTCTCTACCAGACAGAAACCATTTGACAGAAACCTTTATCCAAAGGGTAAAATAAATTTGCATTGCCATAGAAGAGAAATCATTTTGCATAGTTTCTACTTTTGTACAGATTGAAGTCTATCCTTAGAGATTTGTAAAATTCCCTAATTAATAGTAAATGAGTAGTTAAAGTTACATACTCCTAGAGAATCAGATAATCCTTGGGTAGCCCTGTTAGTTAATGCTCCAGATATGACTTTGAAAGGATATGAGCCATTTTTTTGTCTATTTCCACATTTTTTTTTCTTAATAGCCCCTTCTTGTGTTTATAAATTATCTCCAGGGATTATACTTGGTCCAAAAATGGCTGATCTCATTGTGTTTTGGCTGCTCTCATGGGTACAGCATTCAATATTAATTAAAATATAAGCTATAGTATGATCATCAAATCTAGAGTCATATGGGGTCAAGCAACTATTAAGGCCAGAAAAAAAAAAACTCTGTTGAACACTTTGTCAGAAACCTAGGACTGAATTTTCCATAATCTCTATTCTCCAGAGATTAAATGAAACTGCTTGCATTTGTTCTATTATGAAGCTAAAACATCAAACCCAAGAAATTTGTCTCCATCAGATTTTGCCTGAAGTGATTTCAAATGTGTATTAATTCTGCTTTCTGCAGTGTCTTTCAAACCTCCTAAGCTTCCTGGCCTGCCAGGAAGTGACCTGTCTTACTACCTGTAAGGTTGGGGCACCCTGCAAGCCATGGAATGGACAGAAGAGCAGTTTCCTGGGAAAACTTTTTAAGCATTGGTTCCACCCATGAAGCGCCACCCTTGATCCTCAGTGGTGGGCTTCTCATAGCTGATTAAATAAAATTTATTCTGAAAAATGACACTTCATGTATGGTCTTGATGTATTCAGTCTCCATGTATACAGTTTGTTCAATTACATTCTAATGGAAAATATAATTAACTTTTTTTTTTTTTTTTTTGAGTTGGAGTCTCACTCTGTCGCCCAGACTGGAGTGCAGTGGCCGCTCCCGGCCACCGCAGCCTCGACCTGCTGGGCTCCAGCGATCCTTCCGCCTCAGCCTTCCAAGTAGCTGGAACTACA
>CAUYQG010199692.1:0-29031 GCA_963574415.1 Tarsius wallacei | reverse complement strand
CTGTCGCCCAGGCTGGAGTGCAGTGGCACACTCACGGCCACCACAGCCTCGACCTGCTGGGCTCAGGCGATCCTTCCACCTCAGCCTTCCAAGTAGCTGGAACTACAGGTGCATGCTACCACGCCCGACTAATTTTTTTTTTTTAATTTATTGTAGAGACGAGGTCTTGCCAAGTTGCTCAGGCTAGTCTCGAACCTGTGGGCTCAGGCAATCCTCTCACCTCAGCCTCCTTAAGTGCTGGTATTACAGGCGAGAGCCACTGTGCCCCGCTGGTCTGGCCTTTTAAAAAACGAAGTCTGTTTTATTTTTTGGACTCTAAAAGTATTCAACTAAATGTTAGAGAAAATTTAGAAAAGGGAATAAGAAATCATTCCTACTTCTACTAATGGTAGCCACAGTTTAAATTTTCCCGGCTGGGTGCCGTGGCTCACGCCGGTAATCTCAAAACTTTCGGAAGCCGAGGCGGAAGGACCGCTTGAGCCCAGGAGTTTGAGACCAGGCTGGCCAACATAGTGAGACCTTGTCTTTACTTTAAAATAAATAAATAGATTTCCCATTTTTTTCTCCCAGTTTTTTTGGGGAGGGGGAGAGGGGGCTGGGTTCTTCCCTTTTTTTGGTTTTTGTTCTTTTTTTTAAAGACAGGGTCTCGCTGTATTGCCCAGGCTGGTTTCAAATTCTTGGGCCCACGCGATCCTCTCATCTCAGCCTCTCAAACTGCTGGGAATACAGACATGAGCCACTGTGCCCAGCTAGTTTCTTCCTAATTTACATCATGTCACTTTATTTTATGAGCATCCCTCCATGTTCTTCAAACTTTTTGTAGAAACATCATGTTTAATGGCTGCACACGGCTTTCTAAGCTTATTAGAATCTGGGACAGCATTCATTTTTTAAAATTTGGTACTAGGAATTGTGTACAAGAATCTGAAGGGACATTTCAAGGATAATAAAGGTGCATTTTTGATCATCTAAAGAAAAAAACAAGCCAGGCGTGGTGGCTCATGCCTGTCATCCCAGCACTTTGGGAGGCAGAAGTGAGAGGACTGCCTGAGCCCAGGGGTTCAAGACCAGTTTGGGCAACTTGGCAAGACCTTGTCTCTACAATAAATAAAAAAATTAGCCGGGTGTGGTGGTGCACACCTATATTCACGGCAATTTGGCAGGCTGAGGGGGAAGGATGGCCTGAGTCCAGCAGTTCAAGGCTGCAGTAGCCATGAGCGAGCCTCTGTACTCCAGCCTGGGTGACAAGGTGGGACTTCGACTCATCTGAGGGTCGGCCATAAGTTCAGGTGGATTACCTAAAGAACACTTCATGTTTTACATCCACTGATATATCCATGTCAACATTTAAAGTCTCTAATTTAATGTTTGGAAAATGTGAATTAAATTATCATTCCTAGCCGGGTGTGGTGGCTCACACTTATAATCCCAGTACTTAGGGAGGCAGAGGTGAAAGGATTGCCTGAGCCCAGAGGTTCAAGACCAGTTTGGACAACTTGGTAAGGCCTCGTCTCTACAATAAATCAAAAAATTAGCTGAGTGTGGTGGTGCATGCCTGTGGTTCCAGCTACTTGGAAGGCTGAGGTGGAAGGATCACCTGGACCCAGTAGGTGGCCGTGAGCATGCCTCTGCATTCCAGCCTGGGAGACAGACTGAGACTCCGAATCAAAAAATATAAAAAAAAATAATAGAGGAAAACCAAAACTATCATGACACAAAAGACATCTGAGACATTTGCCGGTCAGAAGAGTGCTTCTCTGGGTCACAGGCTGTGACATGAAAGGTGCGCAGGTCCACAGGTGGTATATGACCCAGAACCTGAGTGCATGACCGTTGTATGACCTGGAGCAAGGGTGCCTATGTGCTCTGTGCCTCAGTTTTCCTACCAGTAAAATGGGAATGATGACAGTATTAAGCTCCTTAGGTTTAGAAGAGCAAGTGCCTGGGACATGGTAAACTTAACAATTGCCAGTAATTACCTTTCACCCAAACTTCTGAGTAAAACTTGAGGCCAATTCTTTCCATCCTAGAGTAATTTTTAAGATAAACATTCTCAGTTCTTTAAAAACATCTGTTGGATTGGCTTATTTTCTGTTTTCTTTGCTCTTCAGGTACTTAGAAGCTGGTTTGACAGACATTAACGTAAAGTTTTTTTTCTAGTCCACTTTGAAAATGACATGTAGGCCAGGCATGGTGGCTCATGCCTATAATTCCCGGCTGAGGTGAGAGGATTGCCTGAGCCCACGAGTTTGAGATCAGCCTGGGCAACTTGGTGAGACTACATCTCTACAATAAAATCAAAAAATTAGCTGGGTTTGGTGGCGCATGCCTGTAATTCCAGCTACTTGGAAGATGGAAGTGGAAGGATCGCCTTAGCCCAGCAGGTCGAGGCTGTGGTGGCCGTGAGCGTGCCACTGCAGTCCAGCCTGGGTAACAAAGTGAGACTCTGACTCAAAAAAAAAAAAAGAAAGAAAAAGAAAAAGAAAATGACACGTTTGTTTCTGTAGTTTCAAGTTAAAAAAGAAACTTTAATATCAAATTTGAACATGAAGATCTTTCCCTCCTTCCAAATGAAAGATATGGAAATATTTTTTAAATGATTATTTGTGCCAGACTCGGTGGCTCATGCCTGTAATCCCAACACTTTGGGAGGCCGGGGCAGGAGGATTGTTTGAGGCCAGGAGTTCAAGACCAGCCTGGGCAACATAGCAAGATCTGGTCTCTTTACAAAAAAGTATCTGGGCATGGCAGTGTGTGCCTACAATCCCAGCTACTTGGGAGGCTGAGGCAGAAGGACCCTTGAGTCCAGGAGCTTGAAGCTGCAGTGAGCTTGATGGTGTCACTGCACTCCAGATGGGGCGACAGAGTGAGACTCCAACTCAAAACAAAAAAAAGACTATTTGTACAAACACATGTATATTTATAATCTGTGACCTGTATAGTGCCAGGCAAATAAATAAACACTCATGAGGCAATTCAAGGTTTTACCTGTCATGCTACATAAAACATTAGCTGACTTAAGTCCAAAGGAACAGAACCTACTGCCTTGCTAAGGTGGGTGGAGTGACTTTTTGTTTTGCTAGCTGTACTGTGAAACTACTACTGTTTTACACAAAATCAGTCTTATAGGGGTCAGGCTGTGAAGTAATTTCTAGTCCCAGCACCAATAAGGTAATCAAAATTTCCATGTGCTTTTAGTCTGAAATCTGCTGGTGTCAGTAACATAACTGTCTCCTTAAACATTTCAAAATAGTTTGAGCTTATGTCTTACATCAATGACCCGAGAACATTTCGTCATCTGAAATGAACAAACCATGTGAGTGGCCCTGTTTCCCTTTTTGCTTTGGCCACTAAGAAGTTCAGCATTGACTTTTTCACTACAGCTTTAGGCTTTGTAGGACATTGCAGCATACTTTCATGTTCATCTGATTTGAGCTGTAGTATCTTTTTTTATGATCAATTTTCTTCTATATTCCCAATGTCATGAATTGAGCTATTTATATTATTATACTATTCATCTTATAGCTTCCATGTTCTTAAGAAGCCATCTCACATAATTCTGGAGTGAGGAGAGGAATAAATGCCTAAGTATATGCATATATCTACTTTGTACCAGGCACTGATTGATGGAATATCCAAATTTACTGTCTTTTGCACTGCAAATATTGCATAAAAACAAGTGAGAACCACAATGAGATACTACCTTACACTCATTAAGATGGCTATTATAAAACAACAACAAAACATAAAATAAGCATGGGGGAGCAAAGTGGGGGCTGGGCGTGTCTGAGAAACAGCATGAAATGCTGGATGTTGAATGATGAGGTTCTCGCTCGGGGTTCAAGTGTGAACATACAACTAATAAGTAGACTTCAAAAGTTGGGCCTTATACATATACATGACAGAGTATTACGCAGTTGTAAAGGACAAAATCATGGATGTTGCAGCAAACTGGATGGAGCGGGAGATCATCATACTAAGCGATCTATCACAGACACAGAGACCCGAATGCCACACGTTCCATTCCTAAGTGGGACCTGAACGTTAATCACAATCGCACAAGAGAGGGCTCTGCAGTCGCAGGACACTGCGGGGGGAGATGGAGGGGACACGTGGTAACACAAAGGATACCTGCGAGCAAGGGGAAGTGAGAGCTAGTTGGAGGACCAGAGCTTATCTGCATGTAGATTACTTATGCACCTAACCCTGACATGGACCTCCACATCTCTATAATACAATAAAGTAAAAAAAAAAAAAAAGTTGGACCCTGTCTGTGAATGACACAAAACATCTAGATAAATGGCACAGAAGTCTCCAGTTTCATCCGTGTGACATGTGACAGTTCCAAAATGGACCAGGCAGTCTGATTTAGGCTTCACCACCTCTTAGCTCAGGGCACAGTCTCTGGAGTCAGAAAGTCCTGGTCCAAAGCTTGGCTCCTGCGATTACTTGCTTACTAACCTTGGAAAAAGCCATTTAACCTCTGGAAGCCTCAGTATTCTCATCTCTAAAATGGCAAGTTTAATATTTAGTCGATATTTATGATGTGCCAGGCAGAGTGTTGCTGCGCCCATCATGTGCATTAATTCACTCCAGTCCCCACAAGGTCCATACAGATAGTATTAGGATCTCTGCCTTACAGATGAGGAAACTGGGGCACAGAGGGGTGAAGCAGATTCTCTGGTCTGTGAATCCCAATGGTCTGGCTTAGAGCTGATGCCACAGCTGCCCCTCAATGAGTCTCATCATAGGCTGGGATGAGGATTCAATGAAATGACACGTGGAAATTTCCCAGTGCGAACCTAGAACTAAGTGATCGAGGAATGTTAGCATAAGAACTCTGAACTTTGGGGGAAAAAAACAAGAAACATTGAACCTGCTCCTACGGAATATTCTGTGTTTACAGGAAACAGGCATGCGATGACCTCAGCCAACTTGAAGCCAGCCGGTTGGCGAGGCCTCTCCTATGGGCTTCAGGGGAGACTGGCAGAGGGTAAGCCGCCTGGCAGTGCGCTTCTCCACTGGTCATGTGGCTGAGGCATCCAAATGTCAGCCTGTTTCTCACCCAATTCTTGGCACCTTGAACAGATGCTTCCAGAAAGGACCTGAAGAGACTTGCCACACTGGCAGCCAAAGGCCCACCTCTCCGCATGGACACCAAATCTCCTGAGGTGGGACCCTCCAACACAGCTATCCTCGCACACACTAAAACACACAGGTCTTCACTGGAGGCTACTGGCATTAAGCACACATGGCAATATATTGGAAGCAAATCACTTACAGTTTGGCACATAAAACAAGCATTAAAAAATACTTTCAGCCGGGCTCGGTGGCTCAGCTTGTAATCCCGCGCTTTGGGAGGCTGAGGTGAGTGGATTGCCTGAGCCTGCAGGTTCGAGACCCGCCTGGGCAACTTGGCGAGACCTCATCTCTACAATAAAAATAAAAAAATCAGCCGGGCGTGGTAGCGCGCACCTGTAGTTCCAGCTACTTGGAAGGCTGAGGCGGAAGGATCGCAGGAGCCCAGCAGGTCAAGGCTGCGGTGGCTGGGAGCAGCCACTGCACTCCAGTGTGGGTGACAGAGTGAGACTCCAACTCAAAAAAAAAACAAAAAAAAACAAAACTCAAGAAGCAATGTAATCTTATTGGGCATTGAAATAAATAAGGTTCAGAGATACAAAAGTGCCAGTGGCAATTCAGTACAGAGTTCTTCACTGCTGTGTGAAGAAAGGAGTTCTTATGGTTTTTAACCTTCTAGTTGCAATTTAGTTAGACTGTTGTGCTGTCAGGCTCTTCAGATTAGGCAAATGGATACGGATCTGCTTAGTATGCAGATTTATGTTAAAATGTAATTGATGGAAAAGTCTCTGTATTCTTTCTGCCTGAGAGAAGTCAACTGATTATGAACCTCAATTACCGCTGCAAAATCTTTTTTTCCATATAAAGTAACATAATCATGGGTATGAAATTTCCTCATATTCACCAAACTATTGTCACTCAAGAGGAGGGAATTATGCAGTGTGTGTACATCAAGGGTGGGGATCATGTGGTCCATCTTAGAATTCTGTCCCCTGCAAAGTAGGAGAAGCATCTGTAAATTTTTTGTTGTCTCCCATATAATAAAGAGGAAAAAACCCCATAATTGTTGCATCTGTGCACTGACAATGTTGAACTTTACCTTAGTCCTGTAATCCTGGAAAATAGCTATAGTTAAGAAATCCTCCTACACTTTTGTGTTCAGGAAATAGGTTATGCAAAGAACCATCCTTCTTCATATGATTTAGACAAGACTAAGGAGAACCTCCCTTGTTGACTTATGACAAGGTCAGACAAAAACCCCCCAAAGTTCCCATTCCTTGTTTCATAAATGATTAGCTAAACTGTGCTGTTCCACTAATCAACTGGAGGAAAATGGCTATTATTAATAATATGACTTGATCAGATTTTAGTTAAACTTTTCTTCTTCCTGGGGACCCTTGAACTTTGGTCCACCCTCTCTCTGTCTGAGTCAACATATACCCCGTCCTTAACATCCTTTTCAAAGAATAGACTGACCTCAGGGTAAAACATTCCATGATCTACTGTCCTATCACTGACAATTTCACCCCTTCTTTGAATTCATCCTACTTCCTATACCAGCTTCTCTTCAGCCTTGCTTCCTTCTCCAATAAAAGAAGCCTCTTTCTGCCTGACTCCAGAACTTTTGGTATTACATTTAGAACTTCCTACCTACTGCAATAGTCCCTTTCCCCCTGCAATATTCCTTTCAAATAAAGTCTCTCCTTACCTAAGTCTGAGTTTGTGTTTATATGACATGTCTGTGCCCTTTAAGGCAATATTCTATTCAACCGATGTGAATAATTTTTAAAATCATTGCTCCTAAAGCAGGACAATTATTCCTATATCTCTGGCTGCTGTGCACTGAGACAATGACCCAAGCAACTCATGCAGAAATCTCCACACAGAGATAGTTCCTTTCCTTGGAACAGTTAATTAAAATTGCCCTGCTCAGACGCCAATGAATTTAATTTGGGTAGCTTAAATTAACACTGAACTAAAATAAAAGTAAGCTAGAATTTTAAGGAAGAGAACTGCAAGGAAAGGTCACAACAGTTTTAAATTTACTAAATTGCCATAGATGTTGGCAGTGGGACCAAACTATTTTTATTTAGAGGCTGAGTCAAAATGAATAAACTCCTTGATGTTTGCTTTGGTTGTGCCCTGGGATCCATATAAAATAAAACAAAACTCACCAAATTCATGATCTCTAAATGAGGACTATTGGCTGCTCTAGAAAATATTAGTCAATCACACATCTTCATTTAAGATTTTGTGGATTTCTATGAGGATGGATATTAAATTCTAGCTGTGGTTTTAGATAGATAGATAGATAGATAGATAGATATAGATATATATCACGGAAAGACTAGGTTGTTATTATATTGTTTAAGGATTAACTCTACTATAAGACACAAAAAGAAGATAGATGCCACAGTTAAAAGTACAAAAGGACTAACAAACTTTGATGTTAGGTACGTTCAAGTTTTCAAAGCTTAAATTAATAAAACTCTTTGGGTTATTGAGGATATTTACAGCTTTCCTTTCAAAGTTTAAACATTCTTTCAGATTTTAAAAGCTTCATTTTTACCCAAGAAAGTCCCCTTACCAGATTTAGAGATTTAAAAAGCAAAACAATACTCACAGCTTAGAATTTATGAATTCAAGCAAGTTTTAAAATCTTTATTGGGCTGAATTCTTAGTATTTAGTTCTACATTTTTGATTTGAACAATTCAATTAATATATTACATCTATTTTCTGGTTTATAGTTGGAAAAAAATGAACTTAATCTATGTGTGATTTAAGACCTGATATATTTCTCTAGTTACTAATAAAGCAGAAAATCTAGTTGATTAATGTGTTGTCTATCACATGTTTATATATGCTTAGTGTCAACTTCATAAAGGCACTTTTTATAGGAAACCTAACAATGGCAATTAGATGAATCCATGTCAAGTCATGTTTTCATAATCTTCATCTATTTCTTCTTCCTAGCTCAGAGCCTGTTTAAAGTCATTAAATAGCACTCAATCATATAGCCTGACATGATGGGACTAATATTAAATTATTTGAAATTTGGATACTTACACATTTGAACATTTCTACAATTCTATAAGCCTTATTAAATATATAAAATCAGATAAAAATCTTGTGCATTAAAAAATAGAAATAGCAACGTAGTAGGCTTTTTGACACATTAGGATGAGAAAAAAACAGCGGAATTTATTCCTAAAAGTAATACCTCAGGTATCGTTTCAGAAGGAACAGTGAAAGGAATCAACCTTGTCAAATATTTCAAATATTAGAATTTTTTTTTTTTTGAGTTGGAGTCTCACTCTGTCACCCAGACTGGAGTACAGTGGCATGCTCTTGGCCACCGCAGCCTCGACCTGCTGGGCTCTGGCGATCCTTCCACCTCAGCCTTCCAAGTAGCTGGAACTACAGGGGTGCACTACCACGCCAGGCTAATTTTTGATTTTATTGTAGAAATGCGGTCTCACCAAGTTGCCCAGGCGGGTCTCGAACTGTGGGCTCAGGCAATCCACTCATCTCAGTCTCCCAAAATGCTGGGATTACAGGCTGAGTCATCAAGACCGGCCAAGAATTTTTAAAAATCAACATTAGCTTTTAATCTTAAACTTATGAGTACATTACCAGTATCAAGCATGGCATCATGATAATGTCGACACCATCATCCCTTAGAGTTGAGAAGAAGCCAGTTCCATCATCGGTTCCCTTGACCTGATCTTAGCTGGACCCACATACATCCAGCATTCTTAAATAATCACAGACACATGGTTCATAAGGTCTTGGTATCTTGTGTTCTCCAATCTCAATCCCATTCTTATCCTCTTCATTCTTGGTGGATGACTGCATATCAAGACTGAGATCCACTAAATACATTGAATTAAAGTTTTCCCTTTTACATCTCAAAATTTCTGATTTTATTAAGCATATTATTCACTTCATTCCAGAATAAGGAAGCAAGTTCTTTAAAAAACAAAAACAAAACACTTTATTGAGGTATAACTGACACACAAAACATGCAGTTATTTAATGTATACCATGAGTGGAGATAGTATACAAGTACTTTATCTCATGTTCTCTCACGTCCTCAGGAAACTTTGCTTTTATTAATACAATTCCACTGGCTCCTATCCATGTATGTATGGCATTTTCAAACCTTTAGTTTTTTATCCTTTTCAAAGTCAATTTTTTAAAGTTTGCATACATCCATTTGCTCACTGTTACTCAAAATTCTGGCTTTTCCTCAACCATTAGGGACTCCCCAAAATCCTACTAATAGCCTGGCTATCAAAGTCTCGAGAAAGAAAAAACAAGTATCCCCGACATCTGAAAACTGCTCTGATGTTCACAGCTAAGCCTCACTTATAACAAGCCAGTCCGACACAGTCAAGCCTCCATGTTCTAGAAGCTGGTCAGACATAGCTGGGCCTCTGTGTTATAGAAGCTGGTCCAAGATAGCCAGGCTTCCATGTTCTAGAGCTGGCTGGACACAACTAGGCCTTTGTGTCATAAAAGATGGTCCAAGACAACTGGGCTTCCATGTTCTAGAAGCTGGTTGGACACATTTGGGTCTCTGTGTTACAGAAGCTGGTCTGATACAGCCAGCCCTCTGTGTTGTAGAAACTGGTCCAAGACAGCTGGGCTTTTATGTACTAGAAGGTGGTCTGACACAGCTAGGCCTCCAGGTTGTAGAAGCTGGTCAGACATAGCCGGATTTCATGTTGTAGAAGATGGTTAGACACATTGGGCCTCGTGTTGTAGAACCTGTCTGACATAGGCAGATCTCTGTTGTAGAAACTGATTGGACAGGCCTAGGTCTCTGTGTTGTAGAAATTGGTTGGACAAGCCTAGGCCTCTGTGTTGAATAAGCTGGTCAGACAAGACTGGGCCACTAGGTTGAAGAAGTTGGTTTGACACAATCGGGCCGCCATGTTGTAGAAGCTGGTCTGACACTCACAGCTAGGCCATGTTGTTCTCTTTTTGGACGTACATCATCTCATAGAATACCAAGGCCACATAAGGTCACTCAGAGACTGTGATAACTGAAACAAAAGGTCACTGTGCAACCCACAAAATACCAAACAACCCCTGTTCTTAGCTAGTATGAGTGACTATTACTTCTTTACCAATTTTAGCTTTATTCTTGCTCTAGCCTGCCCTTTTTATAGATCAGACTTATTGAGACACACAGTCATAGATAGGGTAGGTTTGTGTGTGTGTGTGCGGGTGCATATGTGTGTGTGTGTGTGTGTGTGTTAGAGAGAGAGAGAGACGTGGATTTGATCAGAGTGACCCATTTCCCTGACAACAATGATTTACCTAAGGGGTGAACATGTGACTCAGGAATATTGTAATCACTCCCTGGGATTCATATCTAGGTCACACAAATGAAGACACTGCCTCTCTCTGCATTTGTTCCTAAACTGGGGCTGCCAGCAGTCATATATCTTGCCATGTGGGGAATATCTCTTGGTAGTAAGAAAGAAGAAAGAAGCCAATATTCAGAAAAGCAGGGTTAGACATGGAGACAGCATCCTGCAGTATCCACCAGCTTCTGTGGTCTCAAGTGTTCCTGAGGTTTTACACGTCTCTGCTTTCGCTAGAGTTAGGCAGTTCAACTGTTCTTTAGATTCTGAGAATTCATTAGCTCATCTTATTTTCTTAGTTCCAGCTGGGTTTCTGTCACATGCAAACTAAGTACTTCAAACCTACAGATGCATCCACTTTCTTCTGTTGGTCTCCATCCAGTTTTGGGGGCAGGCCACAAGAAAGAAAATACACAGTGTTTCTGGAAGGAGAGTTGTAGCAAAGGGGAAGGGCGCAGACAGACCCCTTTGACATTGACCACGATCTGTGGCTTTGGTAAATATAAACTAATCTCACATATAGTTAAGAGCTATGCCAGATCTTTCTGGCATCTTCCAGACATTTTAAAACTCTATAAATATATTCTACATAAAAATGCCTTTTGTTGAGAAGCACCACTCTCAGAGGGATTGCATAGAGTGAACATAATAAAAAGTGAGAGTGTTTAAACTGAACGATACATTTTCTTTTTTCCTTGGAAAAGTAAAAGATGACACCAATATCTAGTCAAGTAAATTATGTTCTGATTTGAATTTCTATTTTTTCTAAAGAAGCACATTTACATTTAGTATTTAAGGTCACAGTTTTGCAATTTGCAGAGATAATAAGCCTGAGTCTTAGTAAATAAAAATAAATGAGCGTCACGAACACATTTTATTTTGCTACCAGATTTCTCCCCCATCTGGGAAAAGATCCATAGTGTCAGTTCAGACAAGTGATTAAGCAAAGGGAAAGGGATGGACCGTGGTCCTCATATTTTGTTCTATGCAGCTTCTTTTTCTGATAAAAAATGATGCAATTATTTCAGTAAGTTAAACTGTTTGTAATTTTGCATGGTTTCTAGACAAAGACCTGACAGTGAGACAGAGAAGAAGAGGACCAGAGGAAAGGGTTCTTCATTTCCTGAGGTTCAAATGCAGCATGTTCCATTGGGTGTAATAATAAAAGAGGAATAACTATGCAAATGAAGTGTGGTTTCTTTTGATAAATTACTCACATGCGGGGTCCCCTGAAGAGTCATAAGGACAGCACTTTCTGGAATTATTATTATTATTATTATTATTATTTGAGTTGGAGTCTCACTCTGTTGCCCAGACTGGAGTGCAGTGGCCGCTCCCGGCCACCGCAGCCTCGACCTGCTGGGCTCAGGTGATCCTTCCTCTCAGCCTTCCAAGTAGCTGGAACTTCAGGCGTGTGCTACGACGCCCAGCTAATTTTTTTGATTTATTGTAGAGATGAGGTCTCGCCAAGTTGCCCAGGCGGGTCTCGAACCCGTGGGCTCAGGCAATCCACTCACCTCAGCCTCCCAATGCGCGGAATTACAGGCTGAGCCATCGAGTCCAGCTTGGAATTATTTATTCAAGACGTATTTATTAAGTACATTCCTTGTGCCATATGCTATTTTAGGCACCAGAGATACAGCAATTAACAAAACACCCAAAGTCTCTGTCCTCAAGGAGCTTGCATTCTCTAGTGGACAGTGGTATATGATGATCCAAGTATGGCTGGTCTTCATGCTTGTCAGTGATACTTATGACAATGGCTACCATCTCTCCATAGGCATGAGGATGTTTCACTGCCCATCATGAATGTGCAAAAGCAGGTTTCATGCAGCACATTTTGCAGTGGAAGCAAGATCCTTTGGGTATACTCTACCCCTGAATATCCATTTTGCAGATGTATTGAGGCCAATGGCCTTCAGTAGGGTGTGGTCAATAGCCTTCTTTCTTCTATTTATGGAGGAACCATAAAATTTGTTTTCCAAACTAGGAAACCTTAGACAGTGAAAGAAAGAACTAGCAATAATTATGTTATGACCACAAGCATAAAGGCAGCTCCTGTGCCTGTCGACCACCCAAGCTTTCTCTCTGGATCCTATATCCCTGTCCTCACTCTGCTGATCTGTGGCTGCTCTACTGAGAAGGTCTGGGTCTTTACACAGTCATCCTGTGCCACCTAGCAAGACCCCTGAGCTTCAGAAAAAGCTAGTTGACTCTGGGGATACAAAAGAGACTCTGATTTTAACTTCCCCAGTTCACAGAGCTAGACAAAAACTATCAGCAGGGAACCCTTGATATTTTGACAGCCTCACTGTCCCCAGTTCTACAAGGAAGGAAGTATTCTTTCCAAAAAAAGACCAATCTTTCTTGCTTTATCAGCTTCAAAGAATGTTAAAGAACATGCTTGAATTCCTTGTCCTTGGAGTCCTGTAAATCAGGAGTGAGTTGTGTGAGAACTCCCTCCAGCGCCCCTGCTGGGGAATTGAGCCTCATTGTTAAATTCTCCTAGCTTCACCCTGGATGAGTGCAGCAAGATGATAGGACTTTACACAGGTCTTTCAGCTTCTAATCTTCATGACAGAATATGTAATTTTTCATAAGCGGCACTTCACTAGCCCAGATAATAAAATATTATAATCACTTTGCTTGAAATGTGGGTGTGGAAGGCTGATGGCTGTGAAAATGCTGTTATTATTTAACCTTGATTGAGCTCTGATAGCCCTGCCATTGAGTAAGACACATTCTGTGTGCTTTAAGAAATGTCTGCTGTGTGACTTAAAACTCACACATACATGTGTTAAAACTTTTGGGAAAGGAAGAGGGTGAGGGAGATTTAGGGATAAGCTTGCCTTATCTGGAGGTAACCATTCGATAAACCATTTCATGAATTAACCTACATTTCTTCTGACTTGCTCAATCAGGTTTTCGTTTTTCTGGCCACGGTTCCCTAGGAAACCTATGCTCTTGCCCACTGGCCTTTGAACAGTCCCTGAAGACCATGTCTGTCTTGTTCTCTGTTGAAGACCCAATACCTTCTGGAGCTCGTGGCACAGTGGTTATGTGTTGAATAAGAAATTGTTTCAGTAATTTAGGTGGGTTGGTAACATGCAAGATATTAGTAACACCGATCACAGCAGTTGCCAAAATGCAATCTGTCTTGAAAATTATCTGAACACATTGTTTTCCTACAGGCGTATGTAATTTCAGCTAACACGTTTCCTTCTGTGCATTAGAGATTAAACAGGCTTTCTGTGATTTAATTGAGGTATATCTAGCAAATGTTCCTAAAGCATGGATACTAATCTATCATTTTAGTTTATTTCTTTTGAATTGAAAGACTTTCTTTGAGTCCCCTATTAAAATGCAAACTAAGGCTGGGCGGTGGCTCATCCTGTAATCCCAGCACTTTGGAAGGCCAAACCAAGTGGATTGCCTGAGCCCCGGGGTTTCGAGTCCAGCCTGGGCAACTTGACCAGACCTCATCTCTACAATATATAAATTTAAAAAATTAGCCGAGCGTGGTAGCGCACGCCTGTAGTTCTGGCTACTTGAAAGGCTGAGGCGGATGGATCGGTTGATGCTGGGATGGCCATGATGCTGGGGTGGCCGTGAGTGTGAGCATGCTACTGCACTCCAGCCTGGGACTCCAACTCAAAATAATAATAATAAAATGCAAATTAAACAAGGAATGCTAATAACCCCCATAGCTAAGAGTAGTTCTCTCTATCTAACCTGGATTGGGATGCAAAGGCCTCCACCCTCCTCCGGTTTGCCCCACAGCAGCATTTTCACATACATTCCCAAACACTTGGAAACCTGCAGCTTTGTGGAGAACGACTCCACATTAATCAATATAAAACACATTCAAGATTACAGAACTCACAAAATAGCAACCATAGGCATTATTTTTTCTTTTATGAATCCACAGCTGTGTTTTGGGATAACAGTCATAGATCAAGGGGAGAGCGAGGATTTAGCCCTCATTTCAAATTAAGATAATCATTATCATTTTTTAAAAAAATTATAAGTGGCAGTATCAGTGCTGCACTAGAGCTTAACGTTATTTGTTTCACTTTATAGTTATCTTTCTTGAGAATTGTATTTAGGCAGTGAAGGTGAGGTTTTGATAGCGGTGCAGGGAGGTGTTCTTGCTTTGAAAGGTGTGTTTACTCCTTGGGAGCTCAAATTTCTCATGGCAGCATTGATAATTCGGAGAAGACTGGGAGCGCTCCAATTATGCTTCCTGCTACGTGAGTGAAGAACAGAAGATAGCACCTATGTATATCAGACTTTTCTCTCTGCACAAGCATAGCTGCTATTTTAATCTATAATCCAATTGCTTTACTTAATCAGGAAAGTGTCGTTGGGGTGTGTGAGTCTCTTCTAGCCTACAATGAATGTGCTGTGCAAAGCCAAACTATTTTAATATGTCACGTTGATTCAATGACTATATTAAAATGAAAATGAAATGTCCAACAAAGAGGATAGAAAGGCGTTTCAAAGCACCAAGTAGATAATGGTTTATAAAGAGTTTAGAAAATTTTTGATGACATAGAAAACATACTAAAGGTAAGGAGATATACAAAATTAAATTATGAATCACCCTCTTTATATAAATTAACTTAGCTAATTAACACTAGGAAATTGTGGGCTTGTTATAGATTGACTGGCATGATGTGAGACTATTTTCACCTCGAGAGTTGTCACCATTGCCATTTAGACGCTCCCCTCAGATCCAGTTTGTCTCTGCTCTGTTTCAAGCCCACTCGTTCATCTTTCATCTCAACGTGGGGGATCCAAATGTGACACACGACTCAGAAGCTAAGAACACCAACCCTGAGTTCATCCTCTTCTCTGAGGACAACTTTCTTAGCCCTTCTGAGAAAAAGATAGGCGCATTTCTTTGAAAGGATGTGACTCCGAATGGACACAACACCTATGAGAGCAAATCATTAGTCACATCTGTTTGTTGATAGAAGATGAAAGGTAACACAACCAGGGGAAACAACGATGTGAAACGTAAAATCAAACATTCTTTCTTTCTAGTTTATGGACCGTTGTTTAACATAAAATTTCACTCTACTGTTGGCTCCACGAGAAAGGTTTTAGCTTTTATTTTATTTTTCTTTTGAAATTTATGCATGCCTCACTACCCTTCAATCTGTCTTCTTCTATTTATATGACCATATCCTGGGAAGAGGGGATGCCAGCCTCTGTGGAGGCAAGCCCACCCAACGTGGGCTTCTAAAATATAGATTAAGAAAATAACTCCAGATCCATGTGCAAGAGCAAGGAATTCTGTGTTCTAGGACAGAAAACGGTCTCTGGCCATTCTTCTACCGCTTGTCTCTTCTAGGCTTGCTTAAAATATATAACAAATGTATTTGTACAATGGAATAGTAAAAATTCAGAAATAAACAGGTAAATTGAGCAGTAGAAATTTGATTTCTACCTATTTCTTTTTTTCATCCTGTGAATTTCTTTGGAGTTGAATTTATTTGTTTTATCTCCTGCACTTAGCAAAGTATTTGGCTCATAAAAAGAAGGTACGTAAAAAGTTTGAATGAATGAATGAATAAATTAAAAATGAGAATTGTTCCAGCTACTTGGAAGGCTGAGGCAGAAGGATTGCCTAAGCCCAGCAGGTTGAGGCTGGGTGACAACAGTGAGACTCCAACTCCAAAAAAAAAAAAAAAAAAGAAAAGAAAAAAGAAAAAAAAAGAGAGAATTAATAAGAATGACTGAGATTAAGAAAAGTGTAGACAACAGACAAAGGAGTCAGTAGATTTGCAATCCACTGAACAGACCTCAGTGAGTCACTGGACAGGAAGGTTTGCCTTCTTCTGTTAGTCCTTCTATGATTTACCTTTGTAGAAAAATAAAGCACATTTGCTTCCCTCTTTTTTTTGCCAACTGCCTGCTGCCTGGAGGTTCAGATGCCTGTTGGAAAAGCAAGCATATTCTCATGTTTTTTGTTTTTTCCCCATTCTTCCTACACTTTATCACAATTACCTTGACTCTGATCTGAATGCGGCGGGTCTCCCATTGGTGAGTCAGGAAAGATCAGGAACAAAACATTACCAGACAAACTTAAGTTTCTTGACGAGTTCTCAGGGTTCCATTTCCACCTAAAGTCCTCCCTGTTGGTTTTTCCCATATACTTTGTACTGGTGTCCTAGCGAAAGGTCATATTTCTGTTTTTTCTGCTTCAGTAGAGAACTTTATTGATGAGAGCAGCACCTTGAAAAACTTGAGTTTAGTCTTCTTAGCAGCTGTTACCCTGACAGTTATTTAAACAGTTTTGTTCACATTCCATGCTCTTGTTACTATTATTTTTTACAAGTTCATTGTGGTATGAGTGGCATATAATAAACTGCACATCTTTAAAATGCACAGTTGGTTCAGCCTGACATATGTACACACAGGTTAGACCATCACCATGATCAAGGGAATCAACTCATCCATGACTCGCAAACTACTTTTTGGTCACCAGGACCATTCTCTTCAGTGTCCTGGGCCATTTCTGAAAGAAGTGAGGTAGATGAGTGAACGCAAAGCTTTGATTGCCCTCTCCTGTTCCACTCCCTTCCTGAGGTGTTGTGACAGAAAGAGAACTTTATTTGCACAGTTTGCGATAATTTGATCACTTCTACACAACACCGCTGAACGTTTCTTTTGCTTCTTTTTTTTGGCCAAGTCAGTGAGTTGTCCCCAGTCTCTTCTCCTATTCTGCGTTCCTTCTGTGACAGCCACCAAAGTTTTAGCTGTACAGAACACCCCTTCCCAAGGCAAAGCCTTATTTTCCAGTTTCCCCTGCAGTTAGGCATGACCAAGTCCTGTCCACTGGGATGTGAGCAGAAGTATTAAGTGCAATGATTAGTGGTCCTCTTAAAGGGAAGGAGTGCAGATGTGCTTTGCTTTAGCCTCAGACTGGTGGGAGAGCAGTGGTCATGGTCATCTTAGACCACGAGAGTGAAACGGTGAAAAACAAAAAGGATTCTATTAACCCGGACTTTCTTAAGTATTATGTGGGAGAAAAAACAATGTTCTGTGTTGTTTAAGGCACTTTTTCTTTGAGATATTTTGGTTACTCAAACTAAGGCTATCTTCTGATTAGTATACTTCTGTCATGATTTGAATGTTTGTGCTCCCCATAAATCCATATGTTGAAGCCTGATCTCCAATGTGGTGGTATTTGAAGGTGGCGCTTTTGGGAGGTGATCAAATCATGAGGGCAGAGTTCTCATACGTGGGATTGGTGCCCTGATGAAAAAGGCCTGAGGTAGTATGTTGATCCTTCCACCAAATAAGGACACCTGGAAGGCTTCATCTTTGAAACACAGAGCAGGTCCTCACCAGATGTCAAATCTGCTAGCATCCTGATCTTGGACTTCCCAGATCCTAGAACTGTTAAAATAAATTTCTGTTCTTTATAAGCCATCCAGTTCATGATATTTTTGTTACTGCAGCCTGAATGTACTAAGACAACTTCTATTTTTATAAATAGGGAAAACTTGAACACAGAGTGATTTGAGTAAGCTTGTTACAATGATTATTTGCTTCTTCTAAAACAACCTCAAGGGTAAAAAGTGAACAAATTGAAATCATTTTCAATGAATGTACCTCAGGCATTTATTTAGGAGAATGATTTAGCAAGATTGGTGACCTGGAATACTTACATAGCTGCTGCTATTTAGACTTAAATGTAGTTTCATAAAAGTCTGTTCTCAAGAATTGTCCTATGGACAAATACTTGGCTAGATAGTCTAGCCTCATTTGTTATACCTAGAACATTAATATTCTTCTTATTTCTTTAGGCCATTGCTGTTTTACTTTCATTATAGTGGCAGTTAAAAACTTTTCTAGAATGGTAACAAGACTTGATTTGATATCATCAAGTAAATAGTCTGGCAGGATGCCTTTTTAGTGCTCTGCCAGGAAGGACTGAGTGTTAAATATGTCATCATTCTATACTTTTTTATATGCAGAAAGTCTACTTTGACACTATCTCAGTGGCACAGCTGCACTGATTTTCCTTGCTACACTCACGCCCCTAAACATTTGGTGCTCCTTTATTATAACGGCAGATATTATGTAATGAAGGTAGTTCTGAAAGGCCATAACATAACAGACCTTTACTGCTGCCGAATTGAAATATCAGGCTCAGCAGATGAACAGGTTGCCTAGCAACTGATACTGCAAGCTCCAGCGACTGCTCATGCCCACTGAGATTGACAGGGGAGCCATCACCAGCTGCCTGTGCTTTGCTATTTAGCAATTCCAACAGTGAGAACAAAGCCCCCAAAAGGAGGGAGGTGTGATTAAATGTTAACATCTAAAATGTGTGTGTAGATAGATACACAGATAGATAGATAGATAGATAGATATGTAGGAAAGTAGATAGGTAGACCTTCTTTAAATGTGGAGTTACAAACATATAGTTAAAAACTTTTATTAAATAAATTCTTATAGTAATTAAAAGAGAGAGAGAGAAAAAAGAGCCTAGAGAATGGAAAGTAAAAAAAACTAATATTTGAAAAAGAACAAAATAAGAAATGGACCCATCGTGGGCATTGGTTTTCCATTTATATTGAGGTGTAATTTATCTTGGCTGAGAGGCATGTCTAATGCATGCATGACTAGGCATGTTCAAGAAAATTGATCTTAGAACATAACAACCAAGCAAGGACTTTTGAACAGCAGAGCAAGGTGGCGCTCCATGTCTCCACACACTGTTTTACATGCAATCATGCTATCATGCTGTGCTCAAATTGTCAGCTCTACTAGCAGTCTGATTTAGATATCCACATTTTCATCCACTGGGAAAGATATTTTATTTTATTTCTTAAGGTCGTAATAATGAACTTCTGTGCAGTATTTCTTTCCTACACTATTTTTTTTTTTTTAGTTGGAGTCTCACTCTGTCACCCAGACTGGAGTGCAGTGGCCGCTCCCGGCCACGCAGCCTCGACCTGCTGGGTTCCAGCGATCCTTCCGCCTCAGCTCAATAGTAATTTATTTTAAGAGACACATTTTGAATGGTGCTTCTTGTTTACATATTACAAAAACTCCAGAAAATAAATGCTGTCTACACTATTTTATAGGCAGCATTTATTTTCTGGAGTTTTTGTAATATGTAAACAAGAAGCACCATTCAAAATGTGTCTCTTAAAATAAATTACTATTGAGCATGGTAATTCTTTTGTGAAATGGTCAAACAAGGAATTGTCACCTCTTTGGTTTAGGGGAAAAGAAAGACTTCGTTGTAAGATCCCTCATATTTTGAAGGCAAATCATTCATTATAACCTCTGTTCTATTTTAAATAAAATTAAGTTCATATTTTGCCAAAAATTTCAGCTAGAAAATTAATCTTTGAAATTCATGGATATAAAGTGCATGGTATAGCTAGCACATTTTAAAAATACATAGACCCTCTGACTAAGCAATCCTTTTAGTAGAAATCTCCCTTAGAGTAGGCTAAACAACTAAGTCCAACAACACTCAATGCAATATCAATTATAAGAGTAATAATCTGGTAACCTGAATGCCCATTTATAGGGTACTGATGACATACAATATTATATAGCCATAAAATGGCATGGAAATCCTACTAATATAATTGCTGTGTCAGAGGGTCTGTGTATTTTTGAACTATGTTAGTTGGGTCATGTGCTTTATATCCATGATACCAAGTATCCACACTAAATAAAGATATGGAGGTATATTTTTGCAAGAAATAGACACAAGATATGCTGTTAAGTAGACAAAATTTGAATGAGAGAAATGCAAAACAAAACAAAACAAAAAAACAAAAGCCAAAAACACTATTTGTTTCCAAAAACCCAGAACACATAAATGCTTATATGTGAATACTTGTGTATAAATGTGTATAAATGTTTATATGTGGATGTTGCTTTTGCAGTAGTTACTTTTGGAGAAAATGTTTAGTGCACATTGACAGGTGGGGTAGGGAGGGGGATTTTACGGTTTACCATAAACACTTTTGCATTTTTAAAAAATCACAAGTATGTATTACATTTACAATAAAAAATGCTAAAACATATGTTGCTTAGTACCAAGACTATGAAATATGTTATTTCATTTATGGTTTGTATAGACATGTACAGATTGAAAACAATATATTATTTTAGCACAGCATCTTTATAATCATCCTGTTTTCAATAATCCTATTAGAGAAAAGATTAGAGATGGTCCCTAGTTCTTCCTTGGGTCTTGTGTGTGTTTCTAGAGTCTTAAGTAAATTAACTCAAAAACTTTTCTGAATTATAGGCAATTATCTTTTGAAAAGTCCTAAGAAGAATTAGGGGATTAAGAAGGAGCAAATGTAATACAGATCTTTCTTTATTTCTCTTTTTGAAACCCCAAAACCAATAATATAATTATCTTATATTAAGTCTCCAGTAACATAATAAAGCAAGTATTAATAAAGTGGAGCTATAGGCCTTGTAGTATCTCTTATGCAGAGTATTTATACATGAATCTGTAGACTAAACATTGCATTTGGGGGAAACTGTGTATCTGCCTTGGATGATGATGTCTTCTATATGACTTCTCCACCCTCTGGAAACAGAGCTTATATGTTCATTAGAGAAGTGATGACTTTGTTGATGGAAAATTGCTGATGTAACAGGATAGACCAACTTTATGAAGATTTCCTAACCCTGGCTCAAGATGAGATGGTTTGAACACAACCAGTCTGAATTTAATTACAGCCAGAGGTGTTGGCTTCTGGTTACCAATGTTTTTTTTGAAAGGGAGATTAGAATACAGAGGCCCCAAAGCAGATATGGTAGAGAACATAAGGAAGGGCAAAAGGAGAGACATGTGTGGTACTTGAGAACTTACACATGGCCAGTGATGAACAAGCAAGTCCCTTTTATGAAATGAACTTAATCCAGCTTTCTGATTTCCTACTCAAATTGTCTGTTTTATTTGCTTTGCTTTATATTTTGCCTCAGACATCCTCACCTTAAGGCAAACCCTCTTGTCACATTGCCTACCCAAAGTGGCTTTAAGTATCTCATGCACGAGGCTTGTTAGGGCTTAACTCAAATCAGGCCTTGCTCACTTTGGGCCTGGTCCTTCCCTCTCATCCCTCCTGGTACGCCTGAGCCAGACAGCTCACCTTCATAACCCCACCAGGAGATGGAAGGAAATACTGTGCTTTGGCCTGGTTGCTGTGACTTGAATGTATGTATTTATCCCAAAGCCTTATGTTGGAACTCAAATCCCAAAATGATGATATTGAAAGATAGGACCTTTCAGAGAGTGTTAGTCCCAAGGGCTTCACCTTCATGCATGGGATCAACATCCTTATAAAAGAGGCTTCTGATAGCTGCCTGGGCCTTCCAGCTCTTCTATCATGTGAGAACACATCAAAAAGGCGCCGTCTTGGAAGTAGAGAGCAGAACTCACCAGGCACCGAATCTGCTGGCATCATGATGTTGAACTTCTCAGGTTCCAGAACTGGGTAATTTATAAATACATTTCTAGTATTTATAAATTACCCAGTCTAAGATATTCTGTTATAGCAGCAGGAATGAGCAAAGACAGTGGCTTGTTCCATTTTTGTATTTCATATTAAGAAGTCAAATTTTAGAATAGTAGTGGTCTAAGGCCATGTGGCCTAGATCTGACTAAATTACTTGGCTGGTTATACTGTCTCCTCTGTTCATGACCTTCACCTCAATGTTCAAAACAGGTTTTGAAGCCAGACAGATTTGACCAAAAGCATTGACCTTATTACTGATTGGCTAAACTCTTGAGTTATCTCAGGTTCCACATGATTAACATGGGGATATTAACAGCATTGTTGAACTGCTTTCAAATTAAACGTGATAATACTTGTTAATGTGTATCAGTGCAGGGATTGGTAGACATTAGGCAACTGCATTTTCTCTTCCTCCCTTGGGAAATATATTCATTTCTCTGCCAAAATGAAATAAAGAAAACTAAGCAAAGTTATCTTGTATCATCTTTACTGGTTTTGAAATATTAATATTGGTGAATTTACAATGTTGATGATCGAAAGTGACTTGACTCCCTGAGACCAACTCTGTGAGTGGATCTCACTGCTGAGCACTTCCTACTGTCTTCTTCCTGGGTATGCCTCCTGACCACCACTTCCTTGAACACATGCCACCTCCTTCTTTTCTATGCTTTAGCTTGTATCACTTTCTTCCCAGAATGTCCACCTTTTTTTTTTTTTGAGTGGAAGTCTCACTCCGTTGCCCAGGTTGGAGTGCAGCGGCATACTCACGGTCACCCAAGCATCGACCTGCTGGGCTCCAGTGATCCTTCCACCTCAGCCTTCCAAGTAGCCAGAACTACAGGGATGCACTACCATGCCTGACTAATTTTTGATTTACTGTAGAGAAGAGGTCTCACCAAGTCTCAGGGGCTGGTCTTAAGCCCCCAGGCTCAGGCAATCCACTTGTCTTGGCCTTCCAAAGTGCTGGGATTACAGGCTGAACCACCGAGCCTGGTGCTCCTTTTTTAACCAACCTATTATCTCCCTACTATAGAGGCTGTCTCTATTCCCCTACCTGTGATCAACCAGACTCCCCTTGAATACTTCTGCTACAGAAATCTTGCTTGTTTGTGGAAACTATTATATTTGTTCACAACTCTAAATATTTTAATTTTTTTTATTACATTGAGTTGAAAACTGCTTCTTTATTTTACTCTTTGGTCATATTTTTGTCTATTTTAACAACGTAGACTATATCTAATCTCCTTCTACATGATTGGTTTTCTTTAAAGGGTTGATGAAAGCTAATATATTTTCTGTGAGCTTTCTTTTTTTTAGGCTAATCATCTTAAGAGATTCAACTTTCAGTCAAATAACTAAATTTCAAGACCTTTATGTTAACCGTCTTCCTCTGGGTGCTCTTTGGTTTGTTCATGAGGTTTTAAAAATGTAGTTCTAGAACTAAACTCAACACCCCACATTTGGGTTGGTTAGGGAGCAATCAGCCTCAGCTGAAAATTACCTCTTTTGGTCCAGATCAGGTATTTCTATTAACACAGTCTGGCACTCTTTTTTTGCTAATTAAATCAGTTATATTCTACAACTGGCCCAGCATTTCTCGAAGTCAGAAACTTGTTCCGTAATTCAGGCCCATCATTTCCACTGATGTAACTTTAGACTAAACACCCTGTGCCTCAGTTTCCTCACTCAGATGAGAATGATCATTGTATTTTTGTGAGCATAAAAAATGGCATTGCATAGAAAGCATTCAGCATCATCTATAGTCAGTAGATATTAGCTATTTGATGCAACTAAATCCAATTCACAGAAATTGGTATTCAATTAGCCCCCTCTCCTCCCACAACACCTGTCTTTGTGCAGTCAATGTTTTGAGCATGAAGTACACATCTTCAAATTACTCCTGTGTATATCACTGTGTTTGGTAATCAAACCTATTGATTTTTGTGTTATTTGTATTCTGTGTTTGCCTATCTCAGGCATTTCCACTGTTTTGTGTCATATGCCGTGTTATTTGATGTGCCTTCTCTGTATTTATCAAAGCCACTGATAAAATATTGAATATGCTGGATCACAGGCCAAAAAACAGGCCCTCAGAAGCTCTTTCCTTTTCCTCCCCTCCATGCCACTCTACACCCCATGGGTGATACTCCTGGACTGTCCTGTTCAACCAGCAATACCCTCAACAAATGGCCTGGCCTTAGATTTGTGCTGGTCTTTCCAGTTCTGAATACCCTGGGATCCAAACAGTCCTGGTACATTGCAGGCACTCAAAGAAAAAGAACCACACCGGCATCGTGATCAAATTGTTATGGAAACACTATGACAATGAATAATTTGGTCTTTAGGAATCAGGGAAGTCACTCCCAACCCAGAGGGAAAGCCCTGTGCTTAGGCTCTTAGGAAGTGAATGTTTATTGTTTATATTTAGGAAATGTAGCCTTTGGTGATTAGAGTATGGGAAGTGTGTGGTGAGTGTATGTGTGTGTGTGGAATGCATGTATGTGTGTGTATCTTTTTCTCTGTGAACGGTGGAACGGAGGAAGAAAAAGTGGGAGCAGGAAAAAGGGTGGGAGATAAGGTTGGACAAGTAGAACTCAATTCTTAGGGTCTTAGAAAGCTTTATTAAAGAGCTGGCTTTTATCCAGTAGGCTGAGTGGAACCTTCAGTTTTCTAAAGTAAGGCTGTGAAATAATTAGATTTTTTTTGTGGAAAGATAACTGCAGAAAGAATGGAAGGAGACGGAATGAGGATAATGACAGAGAGAAAGGAGACAATGGAATTGAAGGATTCATGAGAATTTTGGCAGTGATAGTGACTGGACTTGGAGGCTGATGGAGATGGAGGGAGGAGATGGGAGACAGGCCTGCTAGGTTACTGAGGCATCAGCGCAATTAGACAGGATGGATGAAGATGATGATACTGAGGTAGAGAATGGTTCTGAGAAAGACAAGGTCTTCAATCCTGTTCCTGATGAGCTTGTGAGAGCAGTGTACAGTAGAGAGAAATGCAGTCAGGAATTCCACATAAGGAAGGGGTACATCTATCAGTGGATTTCACAGTTACTAGAGTGGGCCCAGCATGAGTTTTGGAAGGCAGTGCTCTGGAAATCCTACTGTTAACCTGGCTCCTGTCACTCTTGGCAACATAATTCTATCTGCAGTTATCAGGAGGGGCCTACCTTATTCAGATGTCTTCACTTATACCAGCACCTACAGGGGTTCTTTGACAGGATTTTAAGAAGATCATAGAGGGATTTTGAAAAAGGCACTCATACTTAAGAAATAAGAACTAAAAACAGTTAAGTTCAAACCAATCACGGAAAATCTCTACAAAATAATCAGTGGTGCTCAACTGTACCCAAATGTAGATCTTTCTCATTATGAAATGTGAAAATCTTCAGTCAGATGTGGCAAAGATAATTATTTCTTTTTCTCCTGCTTCTACTGGTCCAAGTCTATATTTCTTGCTGTTTTTGTCACATACCAGAAAGTACTATCCATAAATTCATCTACAATCGCTCAAATTTCAGTTTTAGAACAGAGTGATTAGTGTGGTATTTAGAGAGTCTTTATTTCAAGTGCTTTATACTAAGTACATGCTCTCAGTTATTAGTTAATCCCAGAATTGCTTTTTTTTTTTTTCCTGTATGACTGGTCTGTCCTCCCTTCTCCTGAAACTTAACTACTTTCACTTTGTTTTGCCCTTGTGTGCTCTGGATTCAGTCCCAAGGGGGAGGCAGAATGACAGAAGAACTAAGGAATATTAAGAGGAGAATGGAGAAAGTTTCCCTCCCCTTTTCACAGACAAATTAACTTTCCAAATGTGTCCAAATTAGAAATGATTACCCCCGCTGGTCTGATATTCGCACACTCTAATGCTTCCTGCATGATCGTATTAAAATATTTCACTCTCTCTTGTACTTCTGGGGTTTCACCAGCTTGTCTTTCTGGCTACCCCTGAATAATGGTGGTTAAAGCCATGAATATATACGAGATATCCTAGTGAGGAAAAAGTACCATCTGCAGAGATAGACTTGATGACAGAGTCCTATAATCAACACCAAGGAAGAGAAGTGAGGGGTGAGAGGAGAGAGTCACAGAGCATCAATTCTAGTCCCTTTTTTTCCCCCCCTAAAATGCTCAAAAGCCATTCATTTGGTGATCTGTTCTAGAATTCTCGTGGAGACGAATGTTAAGCTCGCTGATCTATAGTTCTGGAATTTCTGGGATATTTGCCCATCTCATCCTGGCACCTCTCCCGGGCCCCGCTGTCAGTGACTTACACAGAGAGGTTCTGAGTTGCCTTCTGCGTCTTCCTCCATATTTCTAAGCCTTACTCATCTGTTCCTGGAGGCTTGTGACCATTAAAGGGCTGGGTATTCTATCACTTCTCTTCTGAAATGTAAATTATGAATTCTCCTACAACCTTAGTAGCTATTTTAACTCTACATTTTGAAGCCAGAAGTGTTGGGGAGGGGCAGGAATGAGAGTTGATAAATCTTATGAAAAACAAAGAAAAAAGGTCATATAACCCAAAAGTTATTTAACCTACTTATATTAAATTTAACACCTAAAGCTAATTTTACAGTAACTAGAGTCATTCTTTGAATATATCTTGTTTAATGTCCTTCTAGAACATTATTCTTTGAAACTGTTGATTCCCATCATCTTTGCTCTCCTTTAATCTCTCGTCTGGACTTGACCTCTGTTACACTTTCTTCTCGGGTCATAGCCCTGAGCTGCCTAGGGCTAGGTCCAGTTGCATATATTAGAAACCCACAAAAAGAGTGGTTTAAACGAGCTGGGCATGTACATTTCTCACAAGTAAAGGACATATAGTGGCAGGCAAGGATCCTTACAGGAACTCAAGAGCCATCTGGGACCCAGGTACCTTCCTCTTGCTACTCTTATGTGCTTAATGTTTAATTTCAAAGCCCATGATGGTTGCTTCTGGAACAGCTTTTAATTTGTACTTCATCCAACAGGAATTAGAAAGGGGCAGAGAAGGGGAAGGGTTTCTTCTAAAGACACTTACCAGAAGTCCCCATGTAAGGCTACTCACATTACACTACATGGCTACTCACCACTGTAAGGGAGGCTAGAGCGTGCAGTCCTTCGACTGGACAACACTGTGAACATTACAAATCTAGGCTTTGAGAAAGAAAAGGAAATGGATTTCTGGAAGACAACCAGCTGTCCTCGTCATATTTTCATCCCCAAATTTATATTATACCACTTCATGTGTGGTACTTAGGAATTATTCATTTCAAATGCTTTATACTAAATACATGCTCTCAGTTATAACTTAATCCCAGAATTGCTTTTCCCCCACATGACTGGAGAAGAAACCATTCAGCTAAGATTGATTTTGAACAACCTTGCTCTCTTGAACTCAAGTGTATTTTTTATAGTCTTATACTTCTTTACATAAGATGCTCAGCTTCATAATTGCTTCTTAGCTCATTTCAGAGTGTTTTCAGATATGTCAGCCCCCACTCTTCTCAGCATTGCCCGTCAGTATTTCAAAGGATTTAGGGATGCTGGTGGGGGCTGAGAGTTATTTGATTTTTATTTGGAGTTCTTCATGGTTTACCATCTCTGAGAGGTAAGAAATGGCTATATGGATTTGGTAAATCCCAGAGAACTAATCAATAGAGAACAGCTTTTAAGATCTCACTTATAGATTTGAATGCATCTCCCATGATCTCCACGCCATACCTGTATGGAAAAAAAATATACTGGACAGTTTTGTCCTCCCCTCTACCACCCAGTAAATTTGCTATGTGGAATGGTGATTTTCTGCATCCTACTATTTCCCCCTTTCTCTTTTCCGATTTTATCTCTGACCCTGTTAGGGTTCTTCATCCTCTACCTTCTCATGGTATGTTAGAGGGCACAGTTTCTAAGTTCTCTTGTTTGCTGACTCTACCTTCTACGAGATGACATTGATTTTGCAGTTGAGTTACCACCCATGAGCAGACTGGTGACATATTTCTCCAGTGCAAGCCTTTCCTCTGAGTGAGTTATAGACTCACTCATCCCCTTATCTGATGTCATCTTTTGAATGTCCCAACGACATCTCAAATTTAACAAACCCCAAATTAAACTCATACTCTCCAGCCCCTCATGTCTCTTCCACTTTAAAAGCTTCTTCAGGTGGTGTCTATTTGATGATTGATGATTGCCACTGTCATCCACCTGGTTGCGGAATCTAGCCATCAAGGAGTCATCCTGGACACCTTCCCTTCCCTTATTTCACATACCTAACCTTTCCTAAGTTACGTTGACTTACCACCTAAAGAACACTTAAACTCAATCACTTCTCTCCATCTTCACAGGCACCACGTTATCTCCAGTGACTCAACGTTTCCCTCCTCTGCCGTCTTGTAACTCGTGGTCCCATTGACCCCAGCCCGTTCCCTACATTATGTTCAAAATGTTATGCTTCCAAAAGGTAGAACAGAATACACCACTCCCTTGCTAAAAATCCTCCTGGGATAAAGGCAAGACTTCACACCATCCTCTCCAATGATGTGGTCCCTCCACACCTCAAACCCTCATGCATTTTTCACCACGTGGCCCTCCTCCGGATACTTTATTCTCTGTGAGCCCCCACATTATGTTTGCCCATGCTGATCTCTCCACTCTCTGCTCTGTGCCCACATAATGTCTACTGATCTTTAGACAACTATTCAGTCACCTCTATATATGGACATGGTGCCCATGTTTGCAGCCTGGTCAAGGCCTCCTCTTACGTGCTCTCATGGCAGTGTGTCCAAGCCCTTGTCTCCTCCACAGCCTTTATTCATTACAAGAATTCCTGATAAACAGCAATCTTTCTTTTTTTTTTTTTGAGTTGGAGTCTTACTCTGTCGCCCAGACTGGAGTGCAGTGGCCGCTTCCGGCCACCGCAGCCTTGACCTGCTGGGCTCCGGTGATCCTTCCGCCTCAGCCTTCCAAGTAGCTGGAATTACAGGCACGCGCTACCATGCCCGGCTGATTTTTTGATTGATTGTAGAGATGAGGTCTTGCTTGCCCAGGCGGGTCTCGAACCCACGGGCTCAGGC
>CAUYQG010199686.1:0-10162 GCA_963574415.1 Tarsius wallacei | reverse complement strand
CCATAATTTTTTTTTTTTTTTTTTTTAAAAATTATGTTGACAGCCGGGGTGGGTGGCTCAGCCTGTAATTCCGCGCCTTGGGTGGCTGAGGTGTGTGGATTGCCTAAGCCCGCGGGTTCGTGACCCGCCTGGGCAACTTGGCGATACCCCATCTCTACAATAAATCAAAAAAAAAAAAAAAAAAAAAAATTAGCCGGGCATGGTAGCGCGCGCCTGTAGTTCCGGCTACTCGGAAGGCTGAGGCGTGCGCTACCACGCCCGGCTAATTTTTTGATTTTTATTGTAGAGATGAGGTCTCGCCAAGTTGCCCAGGCGGGTCTCGAACCGGAGGGCTCAGACAATCCACTCACCTCAGCCTCCCAAAGCGCAGGATTACAGGTTTAGCCACCGAGTCCAGCCTTTTTTATATCTTTTTAATCAGCTCTATTTGATTACTGATAAAGTTATTCACTTATTCATAAATTTACTGACTATGTTTAAACTTCAGGCACATGCCACTATGCCCGTTTTTACTATTATTATTATTTTTTTGTAGAGATGAGGTTTCCTGCATTGCCCAGGCTGGTCTCTAACTGCTGGGCTCACACAATCCCTCTTCCTCGGCCTCCCAAAGTGCTAGGATTACAGGCATGAGTCACTGTGTCTGACCTATTTGCCGGTTTTGTAATCGGTATGTTTATCTCCACTTCTCCCCAATTCTAATATATCTTGTGTTTCATTTCAAGAGAAATGTTGCTAATACATTTTTTGCTTTTTCAAACTGTGAATGTTTCTTTATTGCTTTACAGAATCAAGACTTTGTCATTCAAAAAATCCAGTTTCTCTGTTTATCTAAGCCTGCATAACTATCACCATCCTCAACACCAATAACAAATCCACCTTTACCAAATATAAGCAGAGATCCTTCCTTCAAGGCTCCTCCCTCTCTTCTCCATATAAAACCTATCTGTCCTTTTGATGCCTACCCTGCATGAACTTTATCCAGTTACTCCAGCTCACACGAATCTTCCCAAGTATTCTCAAGTTTACTTCATAAATACAGTTTAAATTCTCTTATTTATCTCTATCACCATTGCCACTTTCCCAGACCAAGTCTTAATCCTATACTACCTTGACTCAGAATAGTTCCCTCACTGCCATTCTCTTTTAGTAGCCTTGGTGATGGTTTTGACAGGTAAATTTGATGGCAGCACTTATCCCTTGCTTATAACTCTATCAATAGATGTTGTTGCACTTAGGTCAGACTCTAAAATCCTTTATGTGTCCTACAACATCCTGCAGGATCTAACTGCTCTTCCCCATCATCTCTCACTAGTTCCCTCACTATCACCCCTGCTCACTATCATCCTCTAATGCCACCAACTCTTCCTAATCAGCACTATTCGATGAGTATATCCTTCCTCCTCTGTGATGTCTTCTTTGCACCCACATCCCATTCCTCTTGCAGTTATCAGTGCCAATGCAGCTTCCTCTGGGTACAGTCAGGTTACTTTCCTTTATTACTGAGGATTACAGTACCTGATAGTTTTTCTCTGCCGTGCTTATGATGACTTCAATCATTGCCCCAATTCTTGCAGTTATTTGTTTAATATGTGTTGCTTTCCAAAAAGGCAAAGAGTATGTCTGTATTTCCCCTTGCTGTATCTCAAGCATGAACCAAAATGCCTGGCAAAAACAAGAGATCTAATAAATATTTTGTGGCCTGGTAAAAAAAAACAAAAGTCTGATTTAATCTATGGATACAGTCTTTACTTTTGCTCTTTAAATGATTCCTGTGGTTAAATTTTATTTCCCTAAGTATATTTCATGTATTTCAAGCCAAAGATCATGTCCTATACATCTCTAAAATTCCCGAAGTGCAGAATAGTTCTGAAACACAGCAGAAATTAAAAAATAACTCGGTTGAAATAAATGTATAGTCCAAGAGTCACAACTCTGACCTTTGGGAAAAACAAATAAAGGAAAGGGAGTCAAAATTTTAAGCTAAGGGAAAACAGAAGAGCGGGTAAAAATGTCATTACAAGTGGTTGATTAATAATCAAATTATTCATATTGAAGACATCTATAGTTTTCTAGTTGCTTTATATTTATTTTGCTATTAACTGATGATAAAATCTGACAATACATAAACAATAATATTTTAAATAAAATTCCAAACAGGAGGTTGAATTTATTTTTAAAAATCATCATTTTCTCTTGTAAAATGATAAGCAGTGTTAGCTGTTTTTATTTTATTGTCTCATCAGCTGATCTTTCCAAGAATCAGTTCAATCAGGTAAGCAGGCTTTGGGAGGTGGATGATAAGGTAAAAAAAAAAATCCAAAATTATTATTTTCATTATTATTATTATTTTTTTTTTTTTTGGGAAAGCGGGTCTCCCTGTCACCTAGGCTGGAATGCAGTGGTATGATCATAGCTCACAGCAGCTTTGAGCTCCTAGGCTCAGGTGATCCTTCTGCATTAACTTACTGAGTAGCTAGGATTACAGGCGTGTACTACTACTAATTTCTTTTTTATTGTTTTTAGAGACAGAGTCCTGCTGTGTTGCCCTGACTAATCTTGAAATTCTGGGCTCAAGCAATCTTCCCACCTCAGCCTCTCAAAATGCTGGAATTGCAGGCATGAGCCACCACGCCTGGCTAGAAAACCAAAAACAAATTTTAAAGCAAAACCACAGTTAATGCTGAATTATTTAATAGAACTTAATCCAATTAGGACATAGGCTAAATCCAGTACCTTTGTATTTCCATAATGAGGCATAGGGAGCAGCCAACTAGTACTGATGACCAACACTCCACAAGCAAGACTGGGGAGAGAAATCAAGCCTTGGGGGTGGAGTGGAGATGTAGCTAGTGGAAGGAATCCCAAACTGGAAGAGCCCAGAGTATTACCTTCATCAAAAGCAGACACACGAGGGATGGAGTCCTATCCTCAAACCCTGAGGGGAGACTGGAATCCGCATCAGTTAACCACTGCCAAATTATACAGTAAATCTGGGAGTGTTTTTCTCTCTCAGTAGTTTCTGCTCTCCAGTAGTTTGTTATTTTCTTTTTTCTTTAGAGTTTATTGTCAAATTTTTCTTTTATGAACTAGAGGTCCTAGGTGCTGTACTTCTTTGGGGTTTTGAAATGCAAATTTGGGTTCAGAGGTCAGAAGGAACTAACTTACCCTTCCAGACTGAAGAAGTGATAGGCAGCTAGGAAGGAAATTTAGGCGGAGGGACTGGGGCAGACATTGGAGATGAAAGGGAGAAGTGGGGGAATGGGCATGAGAGGTCACCACCTGCTAAGGCAATGACTCCTCCCAAATATCTAATTGAGTGCACTGATTGGAGTGATTTTATGTGTGTGTGTACATGAGTATACATAATATTTGGTCCAAGTAGACTGCTTTTGTAAACTATTGGAGGGGCTAAGATTTATGTTTAAGTTGACCTGAGATAAAACAGAAAATGCAAAAGAGACAGCATCTTGGCAGAAGCAGAGATCTCTACAGAGTCCCAAGGAGGAAAGTGTGAGAAGAATTTTGAATTTCCACAGTTCACACTAAGTTTAGCTGGCTGCATAGGGGCCAGGTGTCTACAACTTACATCCTTGCTCATCTTCTTTAAGAATAAGCAAGACCATCTCTTGAGGCAACAAAGTGTGAAATTCAGTGACTTAAAAGGTAAATCAGTTAACAAAAGTGCTAAATAAGAGGAACAAGTTTGAATTATTTAAATTATTTTTTATGACTTCATCGAAAAATGATACAAATTTTAAAAAGATGAATTTTAATTCTATTTCTTTCACTAAATGTTTTATCTTGAACCAAGTCACTCCACAATCTTGTTCAGATTGTCTTATGTATAACATGTGATTAATAATATTTGCAGCATGTGATCTCCTAAAACCATTTTATGTCTCTGATTTATTATTATTTGCCTATGAAACTAATCGAATATTTAACTATAATTTTGTTCCCCATTACTTTCAATTCAATTAGCTAAAAGAAGCACATACTGATTAGTAAAATTGTTGTCATTAAATAGTTCAATTTTCTTAATTTTAATGAAGGACTCATGGAAAATTATATCTGAGTATGCAAAGTAAAACAAAAGCATCTTTTCTAAGAGAGCCCCAAATGATAGTATTGTTCCTCATAATAGAAAATTGAAAAATTTAGTCTCTCTTATTTTAAATACCTTTGTTATATTTGAGATAGATCCTTTAATTACACGTATATAGAAACAAATAAATGTGCACATTTACCAGTTAGATAATATTTCAAATTATGCTAGCAGGCAATATTTTTATTTAAAAATTCTAATAATATTGTAGATGTTAGCTTGTGGTTTTTTGTTTTTGTTTTTCATTTTGGCCTTATCTTTTTTTTTTCCTGTATGGGCACTAACTCTAGCAAAGTCTTAGCACAGTAAGAAAGTGCCTAACAGTAGCACAACACATATTTTTGTGAAAACATATTTAAAATTATATTTACATGCAAATGTTCTAATATCATGTGACTTTTCATTTTAAATATGAAGAAGCTGAGACTGAGAGAGGTTAAGCAAGGTTAATATTGTATTGTCAGTAAAAAAGGAGAATGTCAATCCTAATTTCTGACTTAAATCTATCTTCTTTCAACTTCACCAAAAAATAAAGACAAAGGTAATATCAGTATAGATAAATGGCATCTAACAACAAAATTCTTTTTGTTGTCCCCAAATATTTAGAGGTTGCTGATGATTCCATTATTTAAATAGCATAATTAATTTATACCTGCAGTAGCAATGTGAAAATTGAGTAATCCCTCAGTGAGTTAGATTAAGTAATGTGCTCCATCCTCTCTTACTTTAATTAGCTGAATAATTGCTTAGGCTTTTCAATTCTCTTTGTCCATGGAGAATTAACTTGAGATTCAACTTTCATTGCATGAAAATCACATTCAGTTTTTTTCTAAGATAATGTGTTCAATTTTGTTCACCAAAATGATTGACAACTGTTCAGAATGAACATAATCCAGACAAAGCCCCACACTAAGAGTTGCTGATTTATAAAAGAATATTTTACTCTGAAATTTAAAAAAAGATTTAGAATTTAAGAATGTTTTATATCATTGTATATACCTATAGATTTATAAGTGTCATCTACTTGTATATTTATATTTTTATATATCTATATGTGAATATTAAATTGTAATTTTTAAAAAAAAAATGTGAGAATCCCAAGTCTGAAACATTTAAATCACAAGAAAAATAGCATGTACAATGGACTATGCAGAGCTATAGAAATACAAAATTAAAATGGGATATCAGTTTGACCATATTGTTTTTTTACATATGACCTTGTATTTTACATATTTCACATATTTTTATTGTCTTTGGAATAAAGTTGAATATGGGATGTCATTTCAAAATCAAAAGAAAAGGCAGCTAAGGAATCAAGGACAGTGTATATTCATTTTCATTATTCAAGCAAAGATATTGATTTGTTATGAATTCCTTTTTGACTCTCTATTTAGGTTAGTCATAAAGGCAATTAATTGATTTCATAATAAGAGGGAGAGGAAATGATTTTATTTAACTGGATTCTGCGCTGTATTTTAAAGGGCATGTGAGCATACGGCATATAAAATCATAACACTTAAAAGCAAACTGCCTTGAATAGTTTAAGCTGTTTCAAACCATCATGTGTTTGTGTGTGTAACATGTGACGTACAATAGTCACTTTTTTTTTGCCATCGGTAGTGTTGCCCTTAGCAACAAAAAAGCATGTGACAGTGCTTATGTGACTCTGCTGGCCTGCAACAGTGTGTACAAGGATTTAAGCAAAACGAAACAGACAGAAATATTGATCCAGACAACTGGAATTTTCAGTGTATTGCGATGATAATGCAGATTGATAAGGGTAGAGAAGGGAGGCTCAAAGAAAAGCCAAGAAAACTATTTGGAGTGAGAAACTATGGTAACATAAAATATATATTTTCCAGGACCTATTGCAAAATTTAATTTAAATTTTGAACATGTAGAACAGATCTGATCATTTTATTCCTTTGCTCCATCATTTCATAATTTGCGTTTAGTAAATAAAGCTAAACTCCATTCTGCTGCTTGATAGGAAAAGAGGTAGCTCTATATCAAAAACATCTTCTTCTTTTACCATTACAATTAAGAGCAAGAATATGGATTCTATTAAAAAACTAGAGAAATAAATTTTCAGAGGTTATTTTTCTATAGTTCATACAGCCACTTAAAATGAATATAATTATAAAACCATATATACATGGAATAATTATATAATCATGCCTAATGAAAGCCATAAGATTTTAAAATATATACTTTTTTTTTTAGTTTGGAAAACTTCAATAATAAAACGAGGAGAGGAAAGGTTATGTGGTATACGATTATAAACAAACCCAACTTACTCTACTAATAAAATCTGGCCATATATCTTTAAATATAAATAAAAAATGCAGATGTGACAACATAAAGACCAGTTCTAGATGCATATCATGTAGACAAACATGCTTCTGCGTCATTTAATTCTTCAATGTAAATTTCAATACATTTACTGCTCTATTGTAAAGAGAACATTATTGTGAAAACAACTATGGTGAAGAGAGCAAATCCCAAAGGACAAAATATCTTCACTTTTACTATTTTATGTTTACTACTGTAAAGAGGAGAAGAAATATATGAACCTTATATTTCCAAGCAGTTCAATTAATAGGGAAACCAACAATACTGAGCACTTGTAATATTTAAGTTTCTTTATACTACCTCATTGCAAAAGCAGTATAAAGTATGTGGTGCTATACCTATTTTACAGATAAGAAACTCCACGTGTTAATAGAGTAAGCTAATTTCCCAATGCTACTACTTAGTTGTTAAATCTATATTTACATCAAAGCCTTATTCCATACTCTTAATTTCCGCTAAGCATTTAGACAGGAGGATATGTGTGGGCAAACACATTAAATATCATAAGGTCTTGTAAAATTGTAAGAGCAGAATAGTAAATTTAAACTCTGAGTTTCCAAAAGGTCAAACCAATAAGGTAAGTACATGACCAGATCTAATTCTCTGATTTTTTTCAACAAATATTTGTTGAGTACCTTCTCTGCACCATACACTGTACTAGTCACTAGAAAGAGAATGGAGAGAAAGCAGACATGGTTTCTGCCTCTTATGCTCCTGCCTTGTCTCATGTAGTCATGACTACATGGAATTAGCATGCTCTTCCCTCCTAATCCTCATTGAAATGGCGAAATCAAACAGTAATAAAGTGTTGTGTTTATTATCTGCCTTCTAATAAGACTAAAAGCATGACGGAGTGATCTTGTTTTCTTTCTTTCTTTCTTTCTTTTTTTTTTTTTTGAGTTGGAGTCTCACTCTGTCGCCCAGACTGGAGTGCAGTGGCCGCTACCGATCACCGCGGCCTCGACCTGCTGGGCTCCGGCGAGCCTTCCGCCTCAGCCTTCCAAGTAGTGGGAACCACAGACCCGCTACCAGGCCCGGCTAATTTTTGATATATTGTAGAGATAAGGGCTCACCAAGTTGCCTGGGCGTGTTTTGAACCGTGGGCTCAGGCAATCCACTCGCCTCTGTCTCCCAAAGTGCTGGAATTACAGGCGGAGCCACCAAGCCTGGCTGATCTCGTTTTCATTGCTATTACACGGCACCTAAAACTGTCTGACTTCATGTTTCAACAAACGATTAAAGTGATCACACCTAAACATGCAATTTATAAAACCACAGAAAGAGACAACACTGATTTTATAACGGGCAGGAAGGAAAGCTAGATAGCTTCATAGATGAAGGAGAGATATGAAAACAGACACAGTGATTGGAGAAGTTTGCCTACAAATAAAGGAAACAAGGTAAAATAATAGCTAGAAGGTGAGGTAGAAACAAGAAAAAGTTTTAAGGCATTTGTTTAACTTTATTTTTGTTTGTTTTTTTTTTAAGGTAGAAGAAACTTGAATGGACTTAAATGTTGAATTTAAATGTAGGATTGTAGCCAGGCTCGGTGGCTCAGCCTGTAATCCCGCCCTTTGGGAGGCTGAGGTGAGTGGATTGCCTGAGCCCGCGGGTTCGAGACCCGCCTGGGCAACTTGGTGAGACCTCATCTCTACACCAAATCAAAAAATCAGCCGAGCATGGTAGCGCATGCCTGTAATTCCGGCTACTCGAAAGGCTGAGGCGGAAGGATCACCGAAGTCCAGTGGGTTGTGGCTACAGTGGCTGGGGAGCCGCCACTGCACTCCAGTCTGAGCAACAGAGTGAGACTCCAACTCAAAAAAAAAAAAAAAAAAAAAAGTAGAATTGTGACAGATGCTACTTGTCCTCCAAAAGTTATTCTCTCTCTCTCTCTTCCCTCACCTGCCTCTCCCTGTCTCCTCGCCTAAGAAAGTTATTTTCGCCGGGCTCGGTGACTCAGCCTGTAATCCCAGCACTTTGGGAGGCCAAGGCGAGTGGATTGCCTGAACCCGAGGGTTCGAGACCCGCCCGGGCAACTTGGCGAGACCTTGTCTCTACAATAAATAAATAAATAAAGCTAGCCGGTCGTGGTAGCGCGCACCTGTAGTTCCAGCTACTTGGAAGGCTGAGGCAGAAGGATCGCCCAAGCCCAGCGGTTCGAGGCTGCGGTGGCCGGGAACGGCTACTGCACTCCAGTCTAGTCGACAGAGTGAGACGCCAACTCAAAAATAAAAAGAACATTCTAAAATGCACATGTGTTTTGTACAACTGCATATTTTAGCATTTCTCAGTGGCTATATATGAACTAATGGCAAAACCTTATTTAATAAGCATAGTAATGTAAGAGTCTAAATTTAGTATAGTTATACTTCTGTTAATTGGTAAAAATACAGACTTGATAGGATATTTAGATGATAAAATTAGGTAACGAATAGCAGCATGTTCAGTACTAGTAGAACGAGGATTATATTAAGTGTAAAGATATATTTTTAAATTTATTTACTTATTATAAAGATGTAGGGTACAAGTCAGGGTTAGGTATACAAACATTGATCATGCAAGTACCCTTGTTGATGAGGTATGTACCTCCCTCCCCTAGCAGTTTCCCTCAACTGCCAGTCCCACCCCGCCTCCCGGACAGTTTTCTACTACTGCCAATCGCTTTCTTAAAGCATTATAATTGTTGAAGTTCACCTTATGAGTGAGAAGTGTAAAGATATTTAAAGTGTATGTTGCAGGCCCAGTACAGTATTAGGGACTTAAATACATTATTTTATTTAATAGTGATAATGATCCAAAGAGATAAGTTCTATTACATTATGTTTTAAAAATATACAGTCAGAGAGATCTTGTGTTTGTTCAGCGTCACACAGCTAGTAAGTGATTTACATGGAGTTCAAAGATAAGGTATCTAATTCCTCCTTCTTTGCACATTTCACTACCCTCCTATGAGAAAACTGAATTGTAATTCAAATATCTATCTGCTTAAATAAAATATCTACTGATCCAACTCAAATATCTAATACATTATCAAGAAGTAGTTTAAAGGAATATAGGAACAGCTTATACAAGATTGCTAATTCTGTTTCATGCCTATAATTTAAAGAAATTATAATTAAATATGAACCTACCTCAAATCCAAGTCCTAAGGTTGATTGAATTTGTTTATTTGACATGTTATCATAGCCACTAGCCTCTACTTTGTCATAATCAGAAAAAGAGCCTCCACTTTTTCAAATCAGAACCCCCTCTTACAAACTTTTTCAATTTGCAGACTTTCATAGATTTGAAACTATCTTTCAGAACAAAAATATGTTACCTCTACCTGTCCCCAACAAATGAAACTAACATTCACTGGCAATTATCAATAACTCAAAAAATAACAATTGCTGGAGAGGGTGTGGCGAAAAGGGAACACTCCTACACTGTTGGTGGGAGTGTAAGCTAGTGCAACCTCTGTGGAAAGCAGTGTGGATATTCCTAAAAGATCTAAACACCAACATTCCGTATGACCACGCAATCCCCCTACTGGGAATATAACCTGAAGAACACAAATCACTCTATAGGAAAGATACCTGCACACATGAACCAACCCCAAAACCAAAAGAAAGATAAAATACCAAGTGGAAAAACAACAACTCCATAAATCTCTATGACAGGGATAAACCCTCACATTTCAATAATTAGCCTGAATGTGAATGG
>CAUYQG010199680.1:0-19830 GCA_963574415.1 Tarsius wallacei | reverse complement strand
TACCTGTACAATGACCACTTGCATACCCCACATCTTTAAAATTATTTTTTTTAAAAAAAGAGATAACCAGAGGAGTGTGAATAAACAAGCAACATTTATTAAGTGCCTATCAGGTGTCAGGCACAGTACCTGGTCCTGCATGTTTATAATCTCCATTAATGCCTAGTGAAGTTGATAAATTTTCCCAAGGTCACACGGCATGCAAATAGAAGGCATGAAATTAAAAACTGGGTCTGCCTGCCTCTTGCCATTGTTCATTTTACTTCTTGTGTTATACTGGAAATATGACTGGAAAATTGGACAGGATCCTCACAAAGATCTTTGCCAATGTGAAGGTTCTGGATCTTGCCAACCCATGCTGTGCCAATCATAGAGGAGGAGGCGGTGGGTGCATCAAAAGATATATGAGCCAAACGCACTCTAGCTAGGCAACATCCAACACAGAGTTCAACCTAACACATATTTAACATTGTATGGTTAACACAATAAATCTATACATGCCAGTTGTCCTCTGTGTAATTCAGGACGGCAACACGAGAAATGTATAAAAACAGTAAGGTCAGCTAGGAAGGCAGCCAGTTTATTGACTGAAAGTATGATAAGAAGCTCCCTGTGGGAGCCAGTGCAGGGTTCATGAAGTAGAGGAGGAATTGGGCCAAGAGAAGAAGAACCTGGAAGGAATTTTCTTCTTTCAAATGTCTGTCCACATTATACACAGTTCAAACGTAGCCTTCTTGAAACCTATATCTCCAGTTCGCAACTGCTATATACGCTACTTGTGCTTACCTATATCTTAGTTGGCATCTATTATATTTCTTTATTCTTCACTGTAGTGGTAACCGTGACCTTCTTGAGGGAAATGATCACATTTATCTGTGTGTGTGTGTGTGTGTGTGTGTTTGTGTGTGTGTGTGTGTGTTTCTATCCTACAATGAAAAGCAGAGTATTCATCTTGTGATAGGAGTCAACACAAGAAGAAATGTGCTCTCTAAACTAATTAAAAGGATGACAAGTAAGCATTTGTTGAGCGTAGTTTTGTGCCAAATACCTTGTAACATGATATCATACCTAGTGTGGCAGGATGCAGCAAATACTCAAATATATTTCTTGTATGATTGAGTGAATAAACACAGAGACACATGCAGCAGTTGGTCTCACCTGGGCTGACTGAATATCTCCCACTAGCCCAGCGGGAGGAGAGGGTGGGGGTTGATAGCAGAGGTATTTCCTTTTGAAAGGCAAATTGCAACTTTAAAGGCCCAGCCCAGCCCAGGCAGGTTTTGTTTAAAAAAAGGTCAAATGGCCCAAAGACTGGCCATTCAATGGAAATGCAAAAGGAGTAACTAATTCACAGACTTATCCAAATCCCCCTTCTGAAGTTGACAGTTTATAGCCCGGCAGTTCCTGAGAAAAAATTTGTTCTTTGAAAATCTGGTTTTGCTAAATACAACTTTGTAAAATTCCAAAGAAAATATGTAATCACTCAACACGAACCCCTCCCTCACCTAAACAAGGGTATAAGACCCCAGTTCTCTGGATCTGGGGCACTCGACTTGGACATATTAGACCCTCGGGCCTGCTGGGATGGCCAGCGTAATAAAATGCCACTTCCTATAATAGTCTCGGTGTCACAATCTCTCTATTTTTCCCGCAACACTAGGAGGTGGCAGGTTTTATTCACTGTTTTACAGATGATAAAAATCAAGACACACAGAGGGTAAGTCAACTGCCCAAATGTAGACAACTGGTAAATAGGAAAGCACATAATTTAATTTGAGTTTTGTGAATCTAAGGACATTTTGGCTTTATGACTTTACGTGGTGACTGCATGGTTGGTCTTTGGAGCAGAATAAATTAGTTTAAATATAGTACTTGAGCCTATCTTGAAGTTACCCTGCTCCTCCCTTAAATAATCTTGATCTTTTTCCTTCTCAGTAGAATCAGGGTCACCAGGCACTTTTACTTTCTGTGTGAGGTTCTGCCTCTCTACAAATCCTCTCGCTGCTTTTCTCATGGCAAGGGCCCTCTTTTTTCTCTACATACCTAATGCCCCTAGAGTCCTGCTGTAGATTACCCATGGAGCTGAAATGCAATCATTCCAGGTCCTTAAGGGCTCTTAGCTTCATACTTTTTGTTCATATTCTTCCAAGTCAGAGCCATGATTTTTGTGGAATGATATTTTCAGGCTATTTTACAAATGTCAGTCCCATTCCGTCTTCTTATCAGTTTAATACGAAGCCAGCCGAACCAGAATCTTCCACTCAGATTGCATTTTGTTTCTACCGAGGGCACGGATCTGAAATAAGCAAAAGAAAATTTTCTTTTTCATTTAAAAAGAAAACTTGGGGAAGAAGTAGAATGAGGATAGGAGGAACTATTTTTAGCAACCATTGTGTCTTATAAATCCTTTCAAAATTAAAAAAAGAAGCAAGTAAAAACTTTATTCAAATATATTAGAAATATAGTTTATAGTAAAAGTAAATATAATTAGAAATATATATTATGTACCTATGTTTTAGTCATATTATGTATATATTGTATATTACTCTGTATATTGTATACATTCTTGGTTATGCATTTTTACATATGTTTTTAGGTTATAGATATTTTTATATGGTTTTGTATATATTTGCATCCATAATCCCACTCAGGAGATGGTCTTCCCAAGTACGTTCTGCAGATCACCTGCATCTGAAACACCAGGGAGGCTTGTTTAAAAATGTAGACTCTTCTTGAGCCTCTCTTCAGAGTCACTGAAACAGGGATTTGGGGCCCATCAACCAGAACTCTGTATTTAGACAACTTCTTTAGTTGCATTAGAGTTTAAGAATGTGTGATGTGAAAATATCTGCTTAAACATACATTTGGGGGCATTTCTATCTAAGCTCATTTATGCACACTTTTTCAACTCTGTCCTGTGCGTAATCAGTTAATATGACAAAAACTATCATCACATGACTTTTTCAAGTCTTTGTAAACACCATTTTTAAAGGTTTGCATAATATTATGTGTTGGAGGTATTATAATTTATTTAATTGTCACATTTGTCAACATTTAGATCATCTCTCAGTTTTTGCTTTGTAAATATAAATATGAAACCCTTCAAACACAATTTTTCACCACATCTATCTATATCTATCTATGTGATCATTGTACTTTCTAGCACTGAACCTCACAATTTCTCTAACACTTGTAATTTTAAAGCCAAACCTACAGTACTTTAACTTGACATCTTTAAATGCTTGCATAATGCTGGATAATATTATCTTAGTTATTTTCATTTTATGAAGTATCTATGATCCTTACCATTTGTGTTTGCTATTTTTCCTCTAAAATGCTAATCTAGAAATCTATGTAATTAAGAATAATAGCCATTATACCTGTTACATACTTATTTACTATTTTTTTACCTTTGAATTTTATATGCCACAGCTTTTGTAAAGCATATTTTCTTTACTACTTAACCTATCAGGACACTGTGCTGTTTCATTTTAAAAATACATTTTATTGTCTATATTAGAGGTTAACAACATAATGTTTATTTCATTACATTTATTCTTAACTTTAATTTAGATTCAGGCATTTTGTGTGTGATTTTTGCCCTTTTGTTGTATTCTTTGGGATTTATTTTCATGTATATTTTGGAGAGATTGCTATCTGTTCAGCCCTACTGTAGTAGCAATGTCTTGTAATCCCATGAGAAAAATGCTGCATCATTTAGTTGTTAGTGGGAACGGCCTTTGCCAAGCCACCTCCTAGAACCAGAAACCCAGTATCTGGGACAGACTGACCCCAAAGCTGCAAGTGCTGGAGCTCCTAGGCATTGACAAAACACATGAGAAAGACAGAGGGTTGGAAATTTCCCAAGCAAAGAAGCCCCACGTGAGGGTTCAGACTCACGGGAGGGATGAAACTGCCGCCTCCAGAGGGTCCCTGACACCAGAAACACTTAAAACATTTCAAGAAAGCTCCTGGGACAGGAGGCAGGAGTAGGGGACAGTGCTCTGAAGTGCAGGCCTTGCTCTGTCTAAAGATAGAACAGCAAGGAGGTTGACAATCATGCACAAGACAGGTGATCAATGGTGAGGTAAATTACTGGTGTGCTTCTTATCATGTTTGTTTTAATAGAAAATCATATTCTACAAAGACAGAGTCTCAGCCTTCCTCAAATCAAATATGTTGCCCTTGAATAAGAGCCTCACTTATCTCATAAGGTATTTTTTCATAAGAAAAATATTTGTCAATATTGCATATAACTCAAGCTATGATTCAAAGGGACTAAAGGGGGTTAACAGTACACATCTATCCAGGAATATGTGAAATTATGCATACATGCTTACTTGTTCAAACATTTATCTTAGCTCAGTTTCTGGCTTATGAAAAACACCTAATCACTTAGCTTCCCCCCAGCCTCACTAAGCAAATCACCCATCATCAATCCTAACAGAATGCTAATTGGTTCTCATTCCTTGACCCCAGGATAACAAACTTTATTTTCCATCATTAATAAAATATTGGGTTTGCTGTAAAATAACTGAATCTTACTGAGACAGGAAAAATAATCTATTTCATTACTTAACTGAAATTTCTGAAGCATAACATATACAAATATTTTATCACCATTTTAAGGAGTATTATATTAAAAGATGTATATTTGCATACACAGATAAGAAAGGAATACAGACATGAAAATACTTATATCTAGGTGATGAGAATAGGGTTAATTATATTCTTTCATGTTTTTCAAATACTTTGATGTCATCTGATGACACTTTTTAACCATGAAAAATTAAAACACATCTTACAAAGACATTTCAGTGACATCACCTCCTGCAGAAACAAAAGACAATTTTCTCCCTAATAATTTAAATATATGTGTATCCTACTGTCCCAGCAATCCTTCCTTTTCTTTTTGCAAATGTCCTTGGTACCCCTCCCAAAATCTGCACCAAAAGCAGCAGCCTTCTTTTTTTAATAACATAAGCATTTTTTTCTGGGGAAAGCTGATAAAAGGCCCATTTTTCACTTTAATTTTTATCTCTATTTCTTCATTTTAATACTTTCCTCTCCCATCCCTCATGAAGGTCTCTAAGTTAATGTCTGCCGCTGGATTTGAAAATGACTACTGTTTGCCAGAGAGTCACGTGCAGGATTTGTAATTAAGTGATGGCAGAGAGGTCCATCCTCAGAAAGAATAAAAGTCAGTCTCAGCGTGAAGCGGTGCAGTTTGGGAGAATAAAAGATTTACATTGCCAAGAGTAAAGGGTGTGAAATTAGGAATTCCCAAAATTCGTTCTGTAAACCCTCTGGAGCAATCCACCATTTACAAGTTATTGGGTCACTCAGACCTTCCTCTTCATCTGTAAAAGAGCATATGAATCTGTGTTCAGTCTAACCCACATGGCTGTGGTGAGGATTAAAGAAGATAAAGCATTCAAAACAGAGCCGAGATCTCCTAAGAACTTCAAAATTAAAGCTATAGATCCTTTTTTTCCTCCTTAAACTCCCCCCAAAGAGCATAGCCATTATATTGAAATGCACATTGGTTGAAGGTTAAGAACTTTTGAATTCTACTTCTGCTCAGCTTAAAGGAGATAATCCACTAGAACAGGAACTTGTGCAACTAGGATTTGACTAGAGCACTCATCCTGGAACCAGTTCTACTGGGGCAGATGAGGCACCTGATGCTACTACCAGATATAATTCATTATAGTGTTGATTTCTCTATCAACCAATACAAACTGACATCTTGAAACTCAGGTTTATGTCCCTGAAATATGTGCCGATTTTATAATATATAAATATCATGGAGTACTTACTTAGTCTAAACCAAGCTGTGCCAGAATCAGACTTTTTAAAAATGCTGCTGTTGGCAAAATTACAGCCATAGAAGTCGGTAAAATTACAGCTATATGAATAAAATTGTCTGTTATAGAGGCTTTGTAAAGAGAAATTTAAAAATCCTTTTTATATGTTTATATTTCCTTTTTATATGTTAAATTATCTAGCAATCTTATTATTTTTTACATGTTAGCAGCATTATTGAGTTTCAATGAAGAAATCAAATATACTGTGCTACTGGTCAGTGTGTTTTGATTAACTGCCTGCTTGATATATTAAATAGCATCAATAGTTATTAGCTTCATAAAGCCAACCTGCAATATCCAGAAGTAATATTCCTCCACCTCAGTTATTATCATATAGAATTTTTGAAAAACAAAATTGATGCAAGCATATTATTTGAAAATTAGATGGTTGCTGGTACACGTGTGTTATTCTAACCAGTTCTTGTGAAAGAAATGTGTGTGGTGGGGCGGGGTCTATGTATTATTCCTTCATCCAACAACCTATTAGAAACTCTTATTGTTTCAGACATGGAGACAATCTCTGAAATATTCAGTAAAGTTTTGTTGTTTCATTACATCTCAGAATCACCATGTATGCTATTATGTTTCTCTCAGAAATCATATGTGGAAGCCCAATCCCCAAAGCGACTGCATCTAGAGATAGGGCCTATTCGAAAGTCAAGTTAAACGAGGTCCTAAGGCTGGTGCTTAAATCTGATAGGATTAATGGACTTAAAAGAAGAGAAAAAGACACCAAAGATCTCTTTCTCTCTCTCTCCCATCTGAGAATAAAGAGAGAAGGCAGCCATCTGCAAGTTAGGAAGAAGGTTCTCCTTCGGACTTAAACCCAAATGGACCCTCAGCTGGGAGCTTCAGCTTTTAGAACTGTGAGAAAATAAATTTGTTGTTTAAGCTACTCATTCTGTGGTATTTTGATATGTCAACTGGAGCAAACTATTACAAGTGAAAATGGAGTAAATTTCTTATTTAAATTTTTTTTGTAAGTTTATAAATATACTGAGCCTGAACTAGATTGTTTTTTGACCAGTTTTGAACTTTTTTCCTATTTCTTGCTCCTGAGATTTGAATCTTTTCTCCCATTTATCATTGTACCATCACTTTCCTCAAATATTATTTTTAAAAATGGGTCATTCATAAATAATTAAATAATAAAAGTTTTCCTAACCCTAAACGCTAGACACTAGCAGACACTAATGTACATAGTTTTTTTTTTTGTCACTGTAGAGTATTCATTGATTGCTTCCCTTTTGTATTTGGTTCTCTTCCTACATCTAGAAATATTGAACTTGTGTCTCTAGACTTGCAGTGATGCAAATTTATTCTTATTGTAAAAGCACTAAAGTTGTGACTGATTTACTCATTGCAGTAAACTTCCTACATTATGGTTCCTTAACAGTTAGTATCTGTATTATTTGGTTTCTAAATCTAAATCATTGCTCACTAATACGCAGAGTTTATCAGATAGTGGCGAATTTCCCAAATGTGTGTTGGGAAGTCTGTTTTTCAGGGCATAATCAGGAGCTAAAAGAGTAATAGCCTGCATGCACTTGAAAAACATTATTACATTGAGAAATTTCCAATAAAAAGTCACTTTTACAGAGAAAATTGAGGATTACAATTTGGGTCAGTTCTTTGACTTAGTCAGGGATATAGTAACAGAAGAAAAGATAACTTTACAAAACTTTCTTTTATAGTTTCTTTGTTATGGTTGTTTTTAATTTTTTAGGGTCTCTGCTTCTTGAAGTAATTAATTTAGTAACTGAGGATAGGACACAAATTTTTAGGCAGAAGAGATAAACAACCAGGTCATCATGTACAGTTTACTTCATCATGCTAAGCTTCACTTTTTACATTTGGAAAGCAAAGACACTTGTAACACTTTCTTAACAAGATGAAACATTATATGAGAGAATGTACATAACAAACTTATAGTACACACTTAAACATTCCTATTAATATTGATAGTATACAAATAAACCACTGAATAGAGTTTTTAAAACAGTTGACTCTAAAAAAATATATTTCTTATAGAGTTGTAGGGTGCAAGTGAAGATTTACTACGTAAGTAGGCTGCATGCAGGTAGAGTTTGGGCTTCTAGGTGCCCCTCACTCCCCCTGGTAGTGGACCAGGGACCTACTGTGCTGTCATGTGTCCCTCTTCCTCCTCTCTCTCTCCCTCCCCTAGCAGTGCCCAGTGACTGACAATCTAACACTTGTGTTAGTGTGACTAGTGTTCAGGGCCCACTTATGAGTGAGAACATGTGGTATTCCGTTCTGTTTCCATGATAGTTCACTAGCATAATAGTCTCCAACTGCGTCCATGTTGCTGTGAAGGCCACTATTTTGCTCTTCGTTGTGGCTGTGTGATACGCCATCATATATATGTTCCTCCTTTTCTTAATCCAGTCCACTTTTGATGGGCATCTCGGTTGGTTCCATATTTTTGCTATTGTGAATAGTGCAGCAATAAACATGCATGCACAGGTGTCTTTTTGGTAGAGCAATTTTTGTTCCTCCAGGTATCGTCCTAGGAAAGGAATTCCTGGATTGTTTGGAGGTTCAATTTTTTGATCCTTTAGAAATTGCTAGAGATTGAATTAGCTTACATTCCCACCAACATTGTAGAATTGTTCCCTTTTCTCCACAGCCAGGTCAGCCCTTGTTGTTTTTTGACTTATGAATGGTAGCCATCCTTACCAGAGTTAGGTGGTATTTTATTTTGGTTTTGATTTGCATTTCTCTGATGATTAGTGAGACTGAGCATTTTTTCATGTGTCTATTGGCTGTTTGTATGTCATCTTTTGAGAAGTGTTTGTTCATATCCTTTGCCCATTTTTTTTAATGGAGTTGTTTGTTTGTTTGCTTCCCTTTCACTTGAGTTCCTTGTAAATCCTAGATGTTAGGCCTTTGTCAGATGCATAATTTGCAATCTTGTCCCCATTCTGTGAGCTGTCTCTTTACTTCCTTGATGGATTCTTTAGAAATCAAGAATGACACAGGCAAATGGAATACAGTCCATGCTCATGGATTGGAAGAATCAATATTGTCAAGATGTTCATTCTAACCAAGGCAATCTACAGAGTCACTGCATCATCCATCAAATTACCAATCATTTTTCACAGACCTGGAGATGACAATACAGAAATTCATATGCAAACAAAGAAGAGCAAAAATAGCCAAGCAATCCTCAGCTAAAGGAACAAAGTGGGAGGTATCACACTTCCAGACTTTAAACTTTATTACAAGGCTACCATAACCAAGATGACATGGTACAGGAATAGGCACACAGACCAATGGAACAAATCACCCTCAACAAAGCCAGCAATAACAGTCATTGGGTAAAGGAGATCATAGCAAAGAGTGCTGGGAAAAACGGCTAACCATGCAGAAGAATGAAACTGGACCCCTACCTATACAAAAATAAACTCAACATGGTTCAACAACCTTAATGTAAAACCTCAAACTATGAGAATCCTAGAAGAAAATGCCGGATACTCCCTTCTGGATATCAGAGTAAGCAATGAATTCATGATCAAATCCCCAAAAATGAATGCTGAAAAAGCTATGACTGACAGATGAGAAATCATCAAACTGAAAGGCTATTGCACAGCAAAATAAATAGGAATCTACCTTTGCCTTTCATTTTAGGTGTAGGTTAATAATTTATGTGGATATGTACTATGAAACTATTTGATGAAATCAGAATACATTCTTTTTACTTAGGCATAAAATTCACAGTGCTAGAGTGGGTTTCCATTGGGTGAGTCACATTTAACATGCAGTTTCGGCCTTACTCCTGTTTCTCCTGAAAGGTTGTCAGAGCCAAAGTTTTTGGATAAAACACTGAAAATTAAGGATTGAGAAAAACCTTGAAAAAAAAAAGCAGAAAATAGGGTTCACATTATGATAGGAATTTACATGGCTTTTTCTTTCCTTTAGTAGGAAACATGCGTCATCCTTCCTCATCTCCCAGTTAATTCCCTCTCATTCTCTAGGATGTGGTCAAAATGTTAGGTTCTTTCTGAAATTTCCCTTGACCTCCTTGGCACTGGTTGAATTAACTATAAAGTCACATCTCACAAGTACACGCTGCATTCATTGAATGACTCATTTCATACTCACAAAATAGACTGCAGGCTCCTTGAGTGAATTATTATGTTATTTTTCTGCATATGTTTATGTGTGTTAGTGAACATGTATATGCATGTTTACAAATGGAAGAAGGTCAATGTGGCTGGTGTAGTGAGTAATAAAGAATATGTGGGAGAAGGTCACAAAGGTAGGTAGGGACACATATATTGACCAAAGTAGATGGGGTTAAAACCTTGAAATGTTTTAAACAGAGGTATAAAGCAAGATAAAGTATTATTTTAACAGTGGATTTCTGGAGTAGCTTAAAGGGCAGCCTCTCTAAAAATAAGTCCACATCAATACACTGACACTCATACATGTAATAATCATGTGTCACTAAGCGATGATGATAAATAAAGCTCAGAAAACTGTACTGAGTGGTGCAAGTCAGTAAGTATATAAGAGAATTCTGCAATACCCTCCCATTACATGTTAACTCTGTCTTTATATATCCACGGAGTTCAGCTGAATGTTCTGAATTTAATATATGCTCAATGCATACAAAGAAGTTCAATTGATTTAGAACTGTGCTAGTCCTTCCAATCCAGGTATTTTAATGTCATTTACATTCATATGCATTCATATATTCTGACGACTGCTCAAAATGCTTTGTAGTCTTACCACATATTTGCAAATTTATTAAAAATAGAGATTCTCAGTCAATCTTCAGTCACAGTTGACATTTATGTTGTCACAGTATTTTTTTTTATCCCTTTAGGTTATGATAGATAGCTCCTCTTAAAAAAAAATAAACCCAATAACATAAAATCAAAATACAATCTGTCTATTTGAAAGCAAGTTCCAAGACCTTCTATTTTTGGCTACTTATTCTCATTTTTGAGGCTATGTCACTAAGTTAAAAGGCTAATGAGTATAAAGAAAGACTTAAACCTATAGCAAATGAGAGAGAGAGTACGTACTTTTAGAGACAAAATATTAGATCATTTAATAGAGAAAACAAATCTTGAAAACAAAGTCAAAGATTGAGATACCAAAGATAAGGTTGTGGAGATATTTAAGAAAAAAATACCTTTGAAAGCACTTTGAAAATGCACTAATCCATGAATTAATAATAATAAAAATTTTATGCTTAACAACTTTTAATAAGTAAATGTTCATAATTGTGTTTCATAGACCATACTGTGTGGGTTTAAGTAAACTTCAAGGCATACAACTATTCATCATACATTACTTTATTATTTATTCATTAGCAATGTATTGAATATCTACCACATACTAGACATTACAAGTCTGTGTAAGGATGCTCATTTTATTTTGTTTTGTTGTTTTTGTTTAGATTAAGCATCTTCAAATTGGTACGTATGTTGTAGCAGTATCTAATACTGAGATTGACACTGGACTTGTGCCTAGCATGACAGTTTGACTAAGGACTTGAGGTGGATGAATCACTGGCCTTGGTTCTTCACTTTTTGCTGTATTGCTCCATTGCTGTGGCCTAATCATGGGTATAGTGTACTCCCACCTCTTGATTCTGAACTTGGACGTGTGATTTCCTTTGTTAAATAGCACAGGGGTAGATGTAACAGTATGTCAGAACTGTGTCTAGGTTTTAAGAGGTCTTTTGTGTTTCCCCTCTCTCTCCCTTGAGAATAGTTTTTTGTTTGTTTGTTTCCTGTCATTTCTGTCCTTTCCACCTGGGCCCCAGGCGTACATGGGGTAGTGTCATCCCAGTCAGGCACAACCAGGTTGAGGTAAAAGTTGTTCAGCTGAGGCCAACCTAGATCATCCAATCCTCATTTGAAATTCATATTGGTGAGAATAAATGATTGTTATGTTTGGTCACTGAGTTTGGATGGGTCTTGTGATCCAGTATTTCAGTGGCAATGGCTGACTGGACATCTCTTAGCCTATTTTTTTACCTTATCCCATCCTCCCACTTCCTTCTTTCCCTTAGTGAGAAACTTCCTGAGGAGTGAGTTGGAAAAAGAAATTTGTGATGCATAGTCAAATCATTTCTTTTTTCATTATTTTTTAAATTAAATTTTATTTTATTTTATCATAGAGATATGGGGTACAAGTAAAGATTAACTACACAAGTAGGCTGCATACAGATAAAATTTCGGCTTCCAACTGGCTCTCAATCCCTGTGGTATAGAACCAGATACCCTTTCTGTTGTGCTATTTATATCTTCTTCCATTTTTATTGGGTGCAAGGTGCCTACAGGAATATATGATCTGTGTTGCTTCTCGTTGTCGTAGGTTTTATACTGTGAAACATACACATTCACACAGAAAACATATGTAGAGAAACCTGTTCTAGGTTGGGATAATCATGCTGAGTGGATAAATTCTTGAATTTGATCTTCAGTATCACAAATCCTGGAAAAACACAAATATAAGCCACCTTCACTAACATCAGCTTTACCAGTAATAAAGTTAATATTTTAGCCTCATCTGTCTCACTTTATCTTATTTCTTAATTTGTTCAGAAATTAGGGAAGTTAAAAGAATGAGATTTACTGAACCATTTTAAACTCTACATGGAGATGAATGTAACACTGTCTTGGATGCTAGTCTGCCACGTTAACTTCTAGATTAACCCCAGTTTCAGAAAAGACTCTAAGATTTCCATCGTATCTATTGTCCCTTGTATAAGAGCACATACGTACCATAAATCCTGCCCTTAAGTCAAAACAATTTGATGCTGCTCTACTTCAGTTTTCCTACGCAACCCCTTCCAAATCATGCTTTTTCTATGGTACATAATCCCTGGGTCTTGGGAGTAATGGCTTGGGGATCTACCACCTTGTTTTGCTGCAGCCTCAAACCCAGACATGGCTTTTATTTGCAAGCCCCTATTAAATGTTTCTTTCTGAAATGTCAGCTTCCTTTTTTGGCCTCTCACCTCTTTCTTTGGCCCCAGAATTTTTTTTGAGGGGGTAGGTTTGCATAAATCTGTCCACAGCAGAAAACCCTAACCTATGGAACATTGGTCAGAAGGATTGGGGCAAATGTTTCTTGCAATGAGCCATCTGGTAAAGGATTCTTCCCCATAATACTGGTGGTGGAAGTCAAGGAACTGGAATCTGAGAACCGACCACATTTCACTGGGTACATTCAGCTGGGTACTTTGAGAAATAAAAAATAATTCATGTATGTATGTACATAAGTGTGTATGCATATATGATTAACAAGTACGTATGAATAATTTGTTATGTGTATTACACAAATGAATTTATTTAAACTTTATAACAACATTGTATCATAATATTTATCTTAGACATTTCTGGCCATTATAGCAAATTACCATAGACTGGGGAGCTTATAAGCAACAGAAATGTTTTTGTTATGTTCTGGTGGCTGGTAAGTCCTAGATCAAAGCACTAACAGATTTGGTGTTTAGCAAGAACCTCCTCCCTTTTTCATAGATGGCCATCTTTTCAGTGTGTTCAATGTGTTCTCACATGGCAGAAGGAGTAATTCTGATCTCTCCAGTCTTTTATGAGGACGGTAATACACAAATAACCTACTTTCACGAATTAATCACCTCTCAAAAGCTCCAATTCCTAATATCATCACATTGAAGGCTAAGTTTCAGTATATGGATTTTGAAAGGACACAAACATTCAGTCTACAACAATGTGATATAATATGTTACTGATTATTATAATAATATAATAGTGTTATATTCATTTTAATAATAACAGACTTAAGTACAGATAAAGGAAGTAGAGTTTCCAAGGTCACACACCTGGTAAATAACAGAGTAAGGATTCCAACACTAACATTATGTCTACAGTGTTAATATTATTAACAAAAATTTTTTGTTGGGGGTCAATATGTCTTATCTTGGTCCTATTATGTGTGGGTATGCTATTTTTAGCCTTGTGATTCACATAGGCTTATACTGAGATACAAGGCTATCTTTTTATTGAATTGTAATCACTACTACTTGAACAACTGGCTTAGCCCTTAGAGAACATGAAATTTGGAATTTAATTGATATCTGCAATTTGGGGGAACTTGGTGTAAAGACAAGCACTGTTTTTTGTAGAAGCAACAACGTATATACAAGACCACATGCAATAGGGACTTGGACTTGATTGTTTCAAGAAAAGGTAAACTTTAGAAAAGGTGTGGGCCACTGGAATCAGGAAACAAACAGGCATTAGAATAAGTAATGGCATAGATGTCCTGAGACTCAACAAAATTGCAAATAATATTATCTAAAAGGCAAATATTTGGTTCCATAGCTTCAGCAAAAGTGAAGACTTCAGTAAAGCTGTAGACTACATGCTCAGTTTGTAGGACTTCAGAGTAGCTCTCAAATCTTGGTGGCAAACTCCAGTCTTTGACCTTAGCACACTGCAGGTTGCTGCAGAATTCCCAGCCACATGCTACCCACAACAGTGATCACAGTAGTTGCTTTTTCACAAAATCTATCCACAGATGCCAACTAGACTACTCTTGGCCTGAGCAAATAAGTGGAACAAGCTGCTGTAACTTGACCTTGAGGTATGCAGATGCAGCTTTTCCTCAGCTGCCTGGGTTAGCCCAGACAAACATTCCACCTTAGGAGAAAAGTTTTCTATACCTCTTAGACATTATAAATGGAGTAATATTCTCTGCTCTCAAATTTTAGGCACATGAGTTGACCATCCAGTGTTCAAAAGTATTGGGGCCCTGTCTTCAAATCAGTAATGCCAAAAGTAGACAAGTAGTATTAGGTCAGATGCTCCAAATTTCATTCATCTTTCAGGGACAGGGTTTAAGTATGAACTCACAGACACACTTGTCCATAATCAGTTTTATACTGAAGCTAATAAAATGTAGACTTCCTTCCAGGCCTCTCTGAGGGTTCTTAACAATGTATTCATGAGGTCATGTTTTGTAATACTGGCAAAAGTGGTGAATTTTAGCTGTAATTGGTTTTGACAACTGCTTATTTGAACTCTGACTTCCGCCATCTCACTTCCCAAATTGATGGCTGGAAAGTGAGTTTCCATAGATAATTCTGGGATCCAACTAAAGGGAAGTTAAGCTGGAGGCAGATTTAATTTGAGTCGAGTGGGAGATAAGTATGTGGGTAGTGATCGCTGTCATGAAGGATCACATGTTGTCAGTCATTTTGGCATAGGCATGACTTGGGCAAAAGATGACCCCTAACATTCTTTGTGCTGACCCACCCAAAGGTGTTATGCAGATGAGTGAGGCCAGAGTTCACAGCTAATTTTCTGGGGGGGGGGGTATGGATGTTGCAAATAGTATAAACTCTAGTCCACAAATTCTTAATTTAACCCTATCTACAAACTCATCCCCACCAGATGGCCTCAGTTTAGTTCTGGATTAATTACTTTTTTCAAGAGGAAGAATGTTTGTCTAGCAGACGATGCCACAGTAAGAAAAAAAAAATTACAGAAGGAGGTACTGAGACAAAGGACTTAAAATGTCTGAACTGAAAAGCTGGACAGTAAATCACGAGAACAAATTCATATGTTAACAAAGGTCTTCAAGGCCAAAAAAGAAGTACCAAAGCCCTTTAATAGTGCAAGGAGGTTTTTGACAGTTTCTCTTGGGCTTTCAAGGTATAAGATCGTATTGTCTGCAAAAAAGGATAGCTTAACTTCCTCTTTTCCAATTTGGATACCCTTGATTTCCTTCTCTTATATGATTGCACTAGCTAGGACTTCCAACACTATGTTGAACAGGAGGGAAGATAGTGGACAGCCTTGTCTTGTTCTGGTTTTCAGAGAAAATGCTTCCAGTTTCTGACTGTTTAGCAACATATTAGCTGTGGGTTTATCATAGATGGCTCTTACTAGTTTGAAGTATGTTCCCTCTATGCCTATGTGTTCAAGGGTTTTTATAAAGAAGGGACGTTGGATTTTACTAAAAGCTTTTTCTGCTTCTAATGATATAATCATGTGGTTCTTGTTTTTATATCTGCTAAGATATTTAATTACTTTTATGATCTTACAAATGTTGAACCAGTCTTGCATCTTATAGGTGAAATCAACTTGGTCATGGTGGATGATTTTTGAGATGTATTGTTGGATCCAATTTGCTAGAATCTGGTTGAGAATTTTTGCATCTATGTTCATCAGATAATTTGTCCTGTAGTTCACTTTCTTTGGTTGATCTTTACCCGGTTTTGGTGTGATATTAGCTTTGAGGAAAGTTCTATCTTTCTCAATTGCCAGGAATCCTTTCAATAGGATTGGTATAGGCTCCTCCATGGATGTTTTGTAGATTTCCGCTGGAAAGCCATTTGGTTCAGGACTTTTTTTTTTTTTTTGGTAAGATCTACAAAGAACTCAATATGCCAAAAGGGAAAAAACAAAACAAAACAAAACAAAGAAACAGCTCTATGAAAAACTGAGCAAAATATATGAATATATACTTCTTAAAAGAAAATATATGAGCAGCTAACAGATACATGAAAAAATTCTCAACTTCACCAATCATCAAATAAATGCAAATTAAAACCACATTGAGATACCCCTATCTCCAGCCAGGATGGCCATCATCAATAACTCAAAAAACAACAGATGCTGGAGAGAATGTAAGGGAAAGGTTACACTTCTACACTATTGGTGGGAGTGCAAACTACTAAAACCTCTGTTAAAAACAGTGTGGCAATCCCTAAAAAATCTAAAAATTGACCTTTCATACTACCCAGCAATACCCTGCTGGGAATCTGCCTAAAGGAACTCAAATCATTTTATAAAAAAAGATACCTGCACACACATGTTTATTGCAACACTATTCACAATAGCAAAAACATGGACCCAACCATGCTGCCCATTGAAACTGGACTGGATTAACAAAATATGGCACATACACACAGTGGGATACTATGCAACAATAAAGAAGGATGAAATTATGGACTTCACTGCAACTTGGATGGAGTTAGAGTTTATAATACTCAGTGATCTGTCACAAAAACAAATAACTGATAACCACATGCATTCACTCATAAGTGGACCTTGAACATTTACGATAATACTATAAAAAAAGGGATGGAAGCCGGGCTCGGTGGCTCAGCTTGTAATCCTGCGCCTTGGGAGGCTGAGGTGAGTGGATTGCCTGAGCCTGAGGGTTCGGGACCCGCCTGGGCAACTCGGTGAGACCTCATCTCTACAATAAATAAATAAAAATTAGCCGGGTGTGGTAGCGCAGGCCTGTAGTTCCAGCTACTTGGAAGGCTGAGGCGGAAGGATCGCTGGAGCCCAGCAGGTCGAGGCTGTGGTGGCCGGGAGCAGTCACTGCACTCCAGTCTGGGCGACAGAGTGAGACTCCAACTCAAAAAAAAAGGGTTGGAAAGTAGTGGGAAGCTGCCAGGAGAGGGGCAGTATTTCATATCAACAAGAGCGGATGATCTCAAACCTGGTAAAGTGGGGACCAAAGGGAGACCCAAAGTTTACCTGCAAAATGACCACTTATCTTCCTAAAACAAGGCAGCCATATCTCAAATGGCACTCTCTGTTTTATAGAGCTAGAAAAATATTGGAATTCTGTTTGGGCTCTTCAAAAAGTAAGCTAAATCTGAAATTTGCCATAACTCTAAGACAGAGAGGAAAAAAAAGAGAAGAAAGGGAAAAAGCAGGGGGAGAGAGAGAGAGAGAGAGAGAGAAAATTCCAGGTGCTATAAAAGAAGTCCTAATGAAAATGAGTCAAATAAGAAGTTTAGGAGGGTGAATTTTAGTCTTGAATTTACTTAAAGTTTAGTAAACAAAGAAGAGACATTCTACTTTAAGCATTAATTTCTGTGCTTCACTTTCAAAGTTACATTTCTTAACTTGCAAAGTTATTTATGTATTTATCTATTTTTGGACTTTAATTTCTCCCTGAATTATGAGGCACAATTTAGTTTAAATTTGGGAGCATTTTCATATCTTTGGCATTGTGCGTGTCTTGATAGCATTTAATCTCATTGTGGAATCACTAATAAGATATATCATACAATATGGCTAGGCATATTGTACAATATGGCAGGACATAAGTTGAGATAAAAAATAGAAAACAAACTGAATTTTTAATTTCAGTTTCTGATCATGATGGAATAAAATACTCCAGAATTACCCTCCTACAATATAAAACTAAAAATAATGCATAAATATAGGAAATAATGATTTCAACACATTGGACAAAATGCAGCAAAAATTTAATCCCCAAATAGAAGGAAAGAAAACAAGGTAAGTCCCAGGATTGTTCTAGATTTTTATTGGAAAGCATTACTGAATTAGAGGAAGCCAAGAGAAGCCAACTGGAGACCAACAATCTTTCTGACTAGAGGAGGCAGAGGTCAGAGTTAAAGAAGCACAAAGTAGCTAGAATGTACACGCGTGATTGAGTGCCCCAAAGAAGGAAGACTGATAGAAAAGGAACTCAAGATAGCTTTATAGGGGTCCTTGTGAGTCTTTAGCTGAATACTTTCTGCTCATATATTTCTAGGTATTGGTTGGTCTAGTCTAGTGGATTTAAAAAATCATAAAGCCAGATAAAGAAAGTTCCAAAGGAAAGAAACACTGCTGGGGAGCTATAAGCCAAATGACTGCTAGAGATAACATCAAGTTGTGCAATATTAGAGTTCTCTACAGGAAAGACCTTGTTGAATGTGTATAGCAACCAGAAGAGGCAACAGAGAGAGGAGTTATGCACCCAAGGAGATTAATTTTTTCTCTAGAATAAATACTATTCTAAATTCATCCTTCCACTCTTTAAAAAAAAAAAAAACTCTTAAAAAAGCAGTCTATCATACTCAGTGATCTATCACTATCACAGAAACAAAGAACGGAGTACCATATGTTCTCACTCATAAGCAGACCTTGAACAATTATCACAATACTATAAGAAAGGGATCAGCAGTAATGGGAAACTGCCAGGGTGAAGGGGTGGTATTGGCAGTTGAGGGAAACTGCCGGGAGCGTGGGGGCACACTTCATCAACAAGGGTACCTGCATAATAAACATGTGTATACCTAACCCTGAATTGTACCTGACATCTTTAAAATAAAGAAAAAATAAAAAAGATAATAACAAACAAAAAAGCAGTTTTCAAAATTATTAAAATAACACTAAGATAACTAAACTAAATAAACTTCCATATTTTTTAAAGAAATAAAATAAAATCTAGCAATAACGAGCTTACAATTTGCAAAGTACAGCTTTCAGTAAAACAACAACAACAAAAACATTCTATAAAAACCAGAAAAGTGTGGCTTATAGGAGAAAGATTTTCCAGTAGAAATAGATCTTGAATTGACAGAGGTGATCTATAGTAATAGATGACCAGCATACACTTGTAAAAAAAATATTAGCAAACATGAAGACACAGCAATAGCAACTATCCAAAATGAAAAACAGAAAATAATACTATATAGATATAGCAATAGAGATACAAAATACATAAAGATAATAATAAAATTATATTCACTTAATTATAAGGTTTTTAATGTATTGACTGAAATTTATATATATGCTAACTATAAGTAAATTATTAGTCACTTATATAAAATATAATAAAATAAGACAAATTATTAACATGTATGTAATTATATATCAACTAAATATATTTAAACCTATAATTCGCCGGGCTCGGTGGCTCAGCCTGTAATCCCACGCCTTTGGGATGCTGAGGTGAGTGGATTGCCTGAGCCCGCGGGTTCGAGACTCGCCTGGGCAAGCAAGACCTCATCTCTACAATAAATAAAAAAAAAATCAGCCGGGCATGGTAGCGCGTGCCTGTAATTACGGCTACTCGGAAGGCTGAGGTGGAAGGATCGCCGGAGCCCAGCAGGTCGAGGCTGCGGTGGCCGGGAGCGGCCACTGCACTCCAGTCTGGGCGACAGAGTGAGACTCCAACTCAAAAA
>CAUYQG010199678.1:0-21394 GCA_963574415.1 Tarsius wallacei | reverse complement strand
TTCAGCAGACCCCTGTGGGGTGGTTCATGTCTGTTACTCTTGACATCGGTGGCTTGGAGGTTGAGGACTGAAGTCCTCAGAGACTCACTTACTCACTCACTCATTCACTCACTCACTCATTCATCTCTTCCTTGTGAGATGTGTGCCACAGCAGGCTCTGTGCCAGGCCTGTGTGGGCACCAGGAGAAAGAGAGGGGAACAGGGCATGGTTCTTGCCCTTGAGGGGCCCACTGTCCACACTAAGGGGCAAGTTTTGCCCCTGAATCACCAAAGCCCAGTGTGTGTGGTAGGCTCTGTAAGAGACTTCAATGGGAACACCTTCAGGTGGGTGTGAGGGGAATCAGAGAGGCTGCTTGGTGTTGAACCTTGGAGGAGATGGAAGGTAGAGAGGACAGTGTGAGGAAAGGAAGGAGGCCCGGGGACAGTGCTGACCAGCTCAGGTGACTCTAGGTGGTCCCGGGGTATACAGACAAGCCCCCTACAAAGCTTTTGGCCTTCACTAGAAGTTTCTGAACAACTCCCAGGAAGGCCTCAAGGAAGGGACTGTCAGGATTATATCTTCAGGCTGGCGGGCCTGCCCTCCAAGGTTCTGTGGGTAGCCCTCTCCTTAAGAGCCTTTGTCTCACAAGGGCAGTTCCCAGTGCCCTGGCCCCCTTCCCCCAAAGTAGTTCCAAATGAGATGGGAATGGAAGGATGGGAAATGGCATTGAGGAGCCTTGGGGCCTCATGGTGCCTAGCCTAAAAGTTCCAATACTGGGGGTCCTGGTTTCCTGAGCTCAGGTGTCCTTCAGAGGCCTGCTGGTAGCTCCAGTGTCCTTCCTCAGTCATGTTTCTGGGAGAAACGCCATTCCTCCACATCCTTAACTGCCTCTTTCAGCAGCTAAACCTCATAGATTGAGCACCCCATGCTAGTCTCCCCCCTCTGAATGGGGTCCTGCCAGGAAGCCAGGAACTGTGTGAACATGGGTAGGGCACTCTGTTGCCTCGAGCCCTACCCAGAGACCACCAGTACCACCTGTGAGACAGGGATCCCTGAAGTAGAGGTGGGATGAGGGAAAGACGGGAGGAAGGCTCACCTGGGTCAGCTTCAGTTTGTTCTCCCAGGAGTTGATGCGTTGCTCAAAGGGCTTCTTGTAGGGTGAGAAGGACATGCTCTGAGTCATGACAATGTGGTCATCGAGCAGCTGCGAGGCCTCATCTGGGCTCTTGAGGATGTAGGTTTCTGTCGCCTTGTAGGGCAGTACATTGAACAAGATGGCCGACCACTCCTTCTCCATCTTGTCCAGTGCCTGAGGTGGGGGGATGAGTCAAGGCTGGGTCTCAGGAAAAGGCTGGTCAGACAGTGTGATGGTCAGCCCTTTTTTGAGACGCAGGCTTGTCTCACCCCCTACCCCAGGAAGAGAAGAAAAGACTGTGCCTGGCCATGATCTTCACATGGGCTCCTCTGGCAAATACTCTGAGCTTGTCTGAACTCAGGCCTGACTCATTCTCACATATGTGCAACATGCTTGTACACACGTGTTGGGAGACAGCTAAGGTTAAGAGTGTGGGTACTTGTCTTACTGGCTGGGTCACCTTGGCCAGTGGCTAAGCCTCTCTGAGACTTAACTTACTCAGCTGTTAAATGGGGATAATGCTATCAGCTCCTTCCTGGGAACCTTGAGAGAAGTAACTGAGTAATAATAGCAATGGTGGACATGATGCCAAGCACTTTATGTGCATTATTAACTCAATAGAATGCACCACAACCCCTGGGCATCATGACCCCAGGGACAGAGTCCATTACTGTCATCCCCCCCAAGAAGCTGTCATTGCCAGAGCTAGATTCCAGGCTGGAGGCCAGGCTGTCCAGCAGGGCCTGGGTGGGATGGGCCTGCTGCTGGCTGCCCACCTGCTCGATGGCATACTCCTTGCCAGCCACCTCGGCCACTTTGCTGATGCTCTCGATATGGTCCTGCAGGTTCATCTCGAGGCAGCGGGCAAAGGTCAGGTTGGCCTTGGGCCTGACGTTGATGTTGATCTCATCTGACAGTATCTCCCAGTGCCGGTTCCGCATGCCAGGGTTGCGCAGCCCCTGGATCAGCGGGATATATGGCTTGAACTCCTCGATGCGGGCCCGGATGTCCAAGGCCACATCCTGGCAGGCTGCCAGAGAGGACAGAAGGGCATCATAAGAGGCAGCTGGCAGAGGCAGGGAAGGAGGGGACCAGCTGGCTTGGCTGCCTACCTGGGATGTCCTTGAACTGTTTCACACACTTGTGCATGGTCTTGAAGGACTCAATGACGTTCTTCTCCAGCTGCTCGGCATCAATGGCTGACAGAGGGTCATTCATCCAGCTCTCAGACCAACGCAGCCAGTCCGAGGCTGTGGTCCAGAGGTCCAGGTAGGGCTGGAACTCCTTCACCATCCTGGAGAGCCTGTCGTACTGAGGGACAAAAGGGCAGGGCTGGGGCTGTCTCAGACGCTTCCCAGTCTTTCTCCATGGTGCCCTTCCTGGGCCAGGTCCTCTCCTCTCCTTGCTCCTGACTGCTGGCCCCCATGGACTTGGGCCTGACCTCCCTTCTTCCCACCCCACCCAGGTTCTGGGCTCTGAGCTGTTAAGCCAGATCTGGGGTGAGCCTCAGGCCTCCTGCCTGGTTCCAGTGGCCTCCTCAACCTGAGAGCCAGTGTTAGACTATCTCCACTCTGCCAGCCTGCTTTGTCCAACCCCACAAACACCAGAGCACTGCCACCTGGCAATCAGGTCAGTCTTGATATGGCTGTAGACACAAGCCACCTCCTCAACCCCTGGGGGGTAAGGTGCAGGGCGCCCGCAGGAGGCCTACGTTGGTGACAGGCAGGCCAAAGATGCGCTCGCGGTTGTTGTAGAGCATGGCTAGGTGCTGACAGTCCTTCAATTGCTTCTTGACCCGCCGCACCTCATTGGCAATCTCATGTGCTCGTGCAATCTCCACGTGGACGGAGAAGCCAGCTACCACCAGCTGTGGGTCAAGGAACCAAGGTCAGATGCCCTTGCAGCCCCACCCGTGCCCATGCATTCCCACACAAACCCTAGGAGCCTGAGGTCCCAGGGTATCAACTCCTCCCAGTTATGAGGGAACTTTGCTCTGCTGTAGTGAATAGGTTCCTAGCCTATCACAGGCAGGCCGACTGTCCCATGGTAACATGGCAGGGTTGCCCTGACACTGTGCTCACTGTCCATTGGGCCACCAAGGACATAACAAAAGAGTTGGGGTCTTTACTACTCTAAATTTTCCTGGAGCTTGATGCCCGGGCAGCTCTTTGGCCTTTCCATTAATTCTTTCAGCCATTAATTATTTATCCACCCATGTGCCCAGTATATATCATGGTACCTCCTGAATGCAAGGCCAGGCCCTGAAGAACTGTATGTGTGTGTGGTGGGGAGTGTGTCCTAACACTGAGCCCTCAGCCACGCCCCACCTGCAGCCCTTCCAGCTTCTCCTGGAAGTTGTTCTGATCCATGATCTGGATTTTACGGAACTTCTCTTCATCCTCGGCATGCTGCTGCCGCACCATCTCTATCTGCCCGAGGATCTTAGAAGGCCAGTTGCTGGCAGCCCATCTGGCCGGGACAGGGGTGGGATTAGAAGAAATACCACAGCTGAAATGATGGAGTGGAAGGCCAAGCAGGGGCATCCCGCCAGGCATCTAGGCAGCCAAAGTGAAGGGGAGAACAGGGGAAACCCAGGCAATGGTGGGAAGCCCAGGTGAGCAGGAAGGTAGCTACTGCTGCCAACAGAGAGGCTGCACTTCCCTCTGGGAGCTATGGTCAGCTCCAGTGAGATGCAGATCCAACATGCCCAATGCAGTGACGGGAGGCAAACAAGAAATGAGAAGAGTGATGCTAAGTTCCCTTCTTAAGCCCCAGAGACCAGACGGCCTTTCATTAGAGGAGGCAAAGCAACTGGTTATCTCTAGCCTGCATTTCCTTGGTGGCCAACCAGGGCCACCAGCCCAGCTTCCTTCATATCAGACCAACCCCCCTCGCCCAGCTGACACCAGTGGTCTGTGAGATTTGGGGCTTCCACGTGTAGCAGCCCTAGGGATGCAGATCCAGGGGGAGTTTCCCACGAACACCAGGACACCCTGTCAGGCCTATGCCTTGGGGCTCCAGGACAGGGCCCTGACAGTCCTCATCTGCCCTTCCTGTCTGTGAAGCAGGGCTGGGCAGAGGGAACTCTGGTGGCCTCATAAGGCTTGGTTGAAGAAGGCCCCTGAGGCCCTTTCCCACAAAGCAGTTGGGTAAGGACAAATGCCCCTCCCCAGGGACTGCCCACCTGGCTGGGCTTTGCCTCCTCTCGGTGCTCCCAAGGGGCCCAGTCACAAGCAGAGGAGGCTAGGTCCAGGGTAAACATGAGTGTGTCAGGTGGTTGACAGGACATAGCACTAGGGTACAGCTGGGTCCCTAGGCCATGTGGCCCAAATGATTTATTTCTGCTCCATTAGCCACCTGGCCCTGCCTGGTCCCCCTGTGAACCATGTGTGGAGCCATGGCCTCTGGCATCTCAGTAGGGCATTTCTGGTGAGACCACACAGCCTGCAGCAGCCGGGGCATTTGGGAGCCACTGAAGCTCAGCAGCTCTTCCCTCACCTCCTGCTGCTCCCCTCCTACCCGGTGTGGGGACCAGGCTCCTACTCACTTGTCATTGAAGTCATCTGAGCTGAGGTTGTAGAGGAATTCATCCATGATTTGGTAGTCATCCACGACTTTTACAATCCGCTCCTGCACGGACAAGTGATGATGAGAACTGCATGTGTGCAGGGGAGGGGTAAGTAACTGGGACCAGGATCCCCAGAGTGGCTGGGTGCTAGGGAGGGGCCGCTCTTTTCCAGAGAGGGGAGGCCTTGGGCAGGGGAGGAGGCGCAGGGTGCAAGGGTAGCATTAGGTTCAGGGTTCAGGGCCATGGCCACCACACCCCCAACATCCAATCATGTGACCTATGCCTCCAGTCCTCCTGACCCCCCAGACAGCATAGCTCTGAATCTCCATGGCACTCCCAGCTCATAACCCCTCAAACCCACCTGTCCTCTGTGTATCTACCTCTCCTCCAGCCTCCTGGCTCCTGATCTCCCAGCTCCTTCCTGCTCCAGCCCTTGGACTCTGAACACCAGTTCTGCCTCTCCCAGCCCCCAGCCCCCAGCCCCCAGTGCTCCATGTGCCTGCCTCACCTCCAGCCCCACCAGCTTCTCAGGGATGCCCTTCATCCATTCTCTCAGCTCAGCCAGTTCCTCGATGCTGTTGGGCTTCTCGTAGATCTTACGGCTGATGCTGCGGAACTCCTCACAGATCTGGCAGTGGAAGAAGGGCGCTGGGGAGGGCATTGCGCTGCCCCCATGCCTTGTATGAGCCTGCTCCTCCTCCTCCATCTCCAGTGTCTCCCAACAGATATTGTACCCTGCTACCACCACACCCAGCAGTACCTTCCAAGAGCAGTGCTCCTGGTGGGCCCCCCAGGTTGCTGAGGACTCTCAGTGGGGCAAGGGTATCACCCAGCATGCTTTATCCTCCCAGCCTCTTCCGACCCCATCAATACACACAGGCTTCAAGGCCTGTACTTGCACACCCCTAGCTCCATGACAATCCATCCCAGGGTGTCCTTTAAGAAGGCTTCCCAGGTCTCTACAAGTCTGGGGAAGGAAAAGATAGAAACCCCTTTTCCTGGGACCTCCCATAAGGAACTGGTCCCTAAAGACAGGCAGAGATAGTGCTAGGGTGACTTCCAGTTCTTTCCATTGGCCTGGGCACCTGCAGGCACCCTGCCCTGCCCGGGGCTATCTTGCTAGTAGGAACACACTGTGTGTGTGAGGGCATGTGTGTGTTGCTATGATCACTGGGGCTGGGCAGGTGGGCACTTACGCTGTCCACCTCCTTGTGCAGGTTCTTGGCAAGGATGTCCAGCATGGAAGTGGCCAGGGCCTTGTGTTTTTTGGACAGGCTCTGCTTGACGTTTTCGGTGTTGACATAGAAGGGCCCAATGACAATGCTGCTGGGCAGTGAGTTGTCCAGGATCTCTTTTTCCTGTAGGTGGGTGAGCACCACCTCCCGCACCTCCTGGGCCAACGGGCACTTTGTCTGGTAGGCCCTGAGGACAGGTAGCACACACAAGAGGGCAGAGGGTGGTGAGCAGAGTGGGCAGGGGATACACATGCACAGACACACGGACGTACTCCAGTGTGTGAGCACGCACTTGAGGAAGGTGTTGATGTCATTGTTGTTCAGCTCCAGATACTTTCTGAACTCCTTGGCGTAGGCCTGCAGTGGGATTGTGGCCTTGCGCACAGCGTTGGCAATGATGGCCCGTAGCTCCTCCACCAGTGGCTCATGAAACCCCACCGACTCCAGCAGGGGGTCACCGCTGATAAAGATGTCCTCCATCACCAGCTGTGGAGGAAAGAGACAGGGAGGGGCAGAGGGGTTGGAGATGGAGCATCCTCCTGAGGAGCAGGGCAAGCAGGGGAGGGTGTGGCCTAAAGACTGTGTGGGTAGCAGTGTGGCTAAGCACAGAGAGCCAGGGGGAAGGAATTGCTGCGCTGTGTCTCACAAGAATAAGTAATTATAACTCCCGCTGCCGCCAGGCCCACTGAGGGGCAGCATCTACCTCTGCCCGGGCCTGACTCAGTGCCAAGAAAAGGAGCAGAAGGGGCAACTGGATCACAAAGGCTCTGATTTCCCAGCAAGGGAGATACAAGGGACTTGTGTTACAGAGGCTCTTGGACCTAGAAGTGGGCTGTGTGCAGCTGGGTGTGTATGCAGCAGTGGTTCTGTGCATGGAAGATAGCCTGTGTCCACTTCTTGAGATGAAGAAGGAGGCCAGGAGTTGAGTGGGATCAAGAGGTGGGATGTAGGTTAGACACAGCTATGCAAGAGTGGTCCAACAAGCCCAGGAAAGTCCCAACATTTAGCCACTACGGGACCTTAGGTTAATGATTATACTTCTCCAAGTTTCATCTACAAAATGAGGATGCTAATAGTTCACAATGGAATATTTGAGAGTTACAGGGCTGAGCACACCACCTGCCCAGTGGGAGGTGTGTGATAAAGTTTAATTGCTCTGATACTTGTGGCAGTACCTTGAGGCTCAGGTAGCCACTAGCAGCCAGGGCAGCAGGCACCCAGGCCCACTCAAGCTGCAAGGTATACCTTCTCCAGCTGGGGCACAGCATGGGTGGCCAGGATGCCCTTGTCGAAGAGGTTGAGCAGAGATGCCTCAAACTGCTCCAGTGGTGTGCTGTAGTGCACCCCAGAGCTATCCAGCACTAGGTCCACAATGAACAGGGCATTCTTCCGAGGCCTGTGGGCAATGGCTGGGCTGACTGTGGGCAAGGGCAGGAGGCCCAGCCCTCTGCCCTTCCTGCAGCATGATGGCTCTTGAGCTTTTCCACGCACAATACTTGCCTCCTCCTTCCTCCCAGAAACCTCCAAGTTACCAGAGTTTTCAAGTTATCGGGGCCAGCCAATGTTTCTTGGCTCCTGCCACATGACCAGAGGTCCATGGGCACCACAGGAGATGGGGGACCTCCCACTCCTGTTCTGAGGTCATCAGGGCAGGTGGGCCAGGCCCTAGGCACCGCGGCCCCCACACTCTCCCAGGGAGCCAGTCATTTGGCTTCAGATGTCCACTGCTCACCAACAACTCTCAAGCCTTGGATCCTAGCTGGGGCCTCTGATAGTTTCTGACCATACTTAGAATAACCAGTCCCCAGCCATGACTCCAGGAGCCCCCTGGGATCTGGCCTGACCCCTATGACCTCTTCCACTTCATCCTGAGCAGCCTCCCCCCTATTCTAACCACACCTGCCAGCCTTTCCTTTCTAAACTGCCCCGAGCTCTTTCTCCCCTCGGTGCCTCTGCATGCATTGGTCCCTCACTTGGTACTCACCCCAATCACATTGCCTCACGACTGATTTCTTCTCATCTCAGGTCTTGGCACAGAAGCCACCTCCTCCCTGACCCCCTGACAACACAGCCTCTGCCAAAATCGGCAATGACTCTATTTACTTGCTTACTGTGAGACCAGAGCATGTCTCTCTTGTTCCCTTAGAACCATGCTGGTGCATGGCAAGTGATCAAAGAATATTTGTTGGCTGAGTAACTCAATGACTGACTAAGTGAATGAAGGTCATCAGAAGAAATGCAAGCCAGAGCTGGTAGGACATTGCCCAGCAGCCTGCAGGCACCTGGCAGTGCTGGACACTCTGGCCCCAGTTGCCCTGGTCCCCCTGCCCCGCACCATTCCAGCCATTGGGGCCTGGCAAGGAACTATTCTGGTGTCAACAGGTGGCTCCGCCCAGCTGGGCCCCACCTGTAAGGGCTGTTTATTAAGTCTTCACCCCAGACCATGTCATCAGTGCAGTCAAGCACACTGCAGCAGGCATCGCTGATGAACTGGGAGAAGCTGGCCAGCGAGTCCTGCACCAGGAAGCGCAGCGTGTCCTGCAGCATGTACTTGATCAACTCCATCAGCTTGCGCAGCTTCGACATGAGGTACACCTCCCAGTTGGTCTCGTACAGGTTGTACCAGCCCTTGCTCATGTCACGGAGGCTGCTGCGCATGGCCACCTTCAGCGTGCTGATCCAGCTGTCCTTGAGGAACATCTGTACCTGGAGTGGCCGCAGGTGTCATCACAGGGTCACCCCAGGGACCCACCACTCATAGCCAGGACGCTCAGGGACTGTCAGCACCAGGGTGCTTGGGGCGGCCTCAGGACTCATCTGACTGTGGAAGAATCTCCCTCACCCCAACTTACTGCCAACCAACACCCTTATGTGACCCGGGGAAGGAGGGAAGAAAGGAAGGAGGGAGGGAGGATGGACGGGAGAAGCAGGGAGCGAGACAAAGACCCAGAGACTGAGAAAAGAGAGAGGTGGAGAAAGAACAAGACAAAAACAAGCAGAGAGGAAAAGACAGAGAATGAGGAAGAGACAGACACACAGAATGAGGCAGAGACAGACACAGAATAGAGTGGGGAGAGGCTACACCCCACCTCCCTCATACCCCAATCCTCAGGTCAACATGCAGGTACAGGGGGTTCCTGCTCTTCTTTCTAAGACAAAGATCTGCTTCAGAGGCAACCAGAGTGGGGAGGGAACATCATTGGAAAGAGAGCCTTCCCTAGTTCTCCCTTTCTCTCCAATATGAGCCATCACCCCCGGTCCCTACTCCAACCTTCAGTAAGGTCAAAGAGGAGGCCAAGGTCAGGTTTTGAGAATAACAGGAACTCATAGCCTCATCGCACGGCCCATTGACTCTGGCCTTCCCCTGCGGCCTCTGACCTGTGCCTGTCAACTCCAAGGGTCTGTCCTTCACCTACTCCTCTATGCCCGTGATGCCCACGCACCTGGGACAAGGTCTGCAACTGGATCTGCTCAAATTCCTCCAGGCGGCTGTACTTGGAGAGACTCGAGTGGAACAGGGACATGGAGGTCACCTTGTTGCACTCAGCCCTCACCTTGCTGAGGGCTGTGATGACCTCTGGCCGTGTGAGCAGGGACACGAAGGTGAAGTCCTCCTTCTGCTCCCGGAAGGGGTACTGGGGGACACTCACTAGCCCTGCAGGAGTAGGGACCAAGGGCCAGCATCAGACCTGCCTGGGACACACCAGGGGTCAGGACGAATCTACAGAGATGAAGGGACACTACTCTTGCCTCCTCCCAGAAGACAGGCTCACATGCCCAGATCCTCTCCTCCCTACAGCCTGCTGAGTAGCCCCATAGCCCTGCAGCTAGGTAACTGCTCTGGGAGTGGTAAAGGAATTCCCTCCAAGCCCCTCCAGTCACAGACTCCTTTGAGAAGTGTGGACCCCTCCCCATCCATTCCTAACCAAGTTTCACACTACCCCAAGGCCCATCCAGAGCCTGCCCTGGAGCACCAAGGAAGGAAGATGTGGGTACCAGGGCCTATTAGAATGCCCACCGTCCACACCCCAGCCTGTGTCCTGGGCACATCACACACAGGAAGCCAGGTCCAGGGAGGTTAGCAGGAATCAGTGAGCTCAAAGCAAGGAGGGCTCTCAGGTCCCAGCATGCTGCTCTGAGACTCGGTCTACTCTTGCCACTGGGGAAGAAACAGCTGTACCCTTTAAGTCAGATCACCAGAGGCCCTTCCATCTACCTCTGAATGACTATTTTCCTAGTACATGTTCACCTTGAGACTTTTGCGCTACTTGGATCAATATTTTCAAAAAAATGCTGGGGGCAGTGGCTCATGCCTATAATCCCAGCACTTTCGGAGGTGGAAGCGAGAGGATTGCCTGAGTCCAGAGGTTTGAGACCAGCCTGGGCAACTTGGCAAGACCTCATCTCTACAATAAATCAAAAAATTAGATGGGTGTGGTGGTGCATGCCTGTGGTTCCAGCTACTCGGAAGGTTGAGGCGGAAGGATCACCTGAGCCCAACAGGTCAAGGCTGCAGTAGCCGTGAGTGTGCCATGTGCAGTGGCCGTGAGTGTACTCTAGCCTGGGAGACAGAGTGAGACTCTGACTCAATAAATAAATAAATAAACACACAAATAAATAAAATTTTAAAAAGCTTTCTTTTCTGATCCAGAGCCCTCCAGGCAACCGGGAGAAGTTGGGACGAGTGCTGGGGACAGGGAGTGTGGAGCTGATGAGGTCCACGGCAGCAGGGCAGATGGTCTTAGAGGGAAGGGCAGGAGGGGGTTCTGGCCAGGTGGATGGCCTTGGGGCATTCCTTTTGCTAAGGACCTCACCTTGCTCAGGCACCTTCTCCTCCTCCTTCTTGGGCAGGGTCACATAGGAGAATGTGTTGGGCTTGGAGGAGACAATTTGGTCAAAGTTGATCTTATTCATGCTTCGCTCATAATCCAGGCTCACTTCTCTGGCGAGACTGCTGAGGTGCTCTAGAACCCTGACCATGGAGATGGGAGATGGGAGAGTCAAGGGGCTCCACACCCCTGGCAGCCCCACACTGTGGACCAGCTGGAACCCAGGCTCTGCTCTGGCATGGACCTGGGGACATGCATGTGGGGCTTCTCTAGATTCATGGGCACACCCTTGCCTGGCCCTGAGCCACTAAGCTCCATCACTCTTGTGCCTTGCATCTTTCACGCCCCGTCCCCATTTTCTATTGCCAGTCTCTGAAAACCAAGGCAGATCCCAGAGCAGTGGTGCAGGAAGGCCTGGATGTCTTACCATGTGTCAAACTTGGAGTGAGAAAAAGCAAACTCTGCATCCCCTGCCCCACACACTCCTCTCTTTCCTGCCCCCTGTTCTCCTTGTCTCAGTAAGCCACATTGCATACACCCAGCTGATTAAAACCCCAGGCAAGGGGTCCTTGGCCCCTTCCCTTTACTGGATGCGCACTTGGCACATTCAGTCCATTAGCAGCTCTCATGGCTCCACCTCCAAGGAAACCCCAGAGGTGTCCACTTTTCTTCTGCTTCTCAGCCACTACCCTGTCCAAGCCACCATCCTCATCTCTGGCCTGGATGATGGCATGAGTCACTTACTGATCTCCCTGTTTCCACTCTTGCCCCCTAACAGCCCATTCTCCACTTGGCAAGGGGAGGAAAGGATATTGTGAACATGTAAGTGATCAAGCCAGCCCTGTGCTCACAATGTGCTTCAGCCTCCCACTGTTGCCCTCCCTCACTCCACCCCAGCCACACTAACCCTGTACTACTCCTCAAATACCCCAAACTTGTCCCTACTGCTCAACCTCTGCACTGATGTTCCCACTACCAGCATCCTCTTCTTCCCTTGCCTTTGATCTCGACTCCATGAGGCCTTCCCTGATCACCACAAAGTAGCCCCTTGAGACATCTCTATTCCCTTATCTTGCTGCGTCTTCACAGTACTTATCAGAACCCTAAATCACCTAGATTTTTTATTGCCTGTCTTCCTGGCCAGGCAGAGAGGCCCCGGAGAGCAGGCCCTTTATTGGGCCTTTATCCATCTTGTGCCCCAGTGCCTGGCACAAGATGGATACTCCCACACACACAGCTGGTTGCCAGCCAACATCCACTTCCTCTCATCTTCCTCAGTGTTGTTTCAGAATTCAATCCTTTCTCACTTGACTCAGGGGAAGATGACTACCTCTCCAGCTCCAGGGGTCCGTCAACTAGTCTGAACCAGTCATGGTGGAGCTTGCCCTGACTAATTGGTTTCGTAGCGGGAGCATGTCCCAATTATGATCTACTGATGCAGCAATACAGAATTCAAGTCCTCTTGTTCTGGCTCCCTCAGGACAAATTCTGTGGTGCCATTCATGTTCCAGACTTTCCCACAGGATCAGGCTGAGGCTAGACTTCTGAAACATCTTGCCAGCTGCTTCCTCTATAATCCCTTGCTTCCTTCACTCCCCTGGAGATCTGAGAGAATTTCATCAATGAATCACTTGCACAAGAATCCCCAAGTCAAGGTCTGCTTCTAGGGAAACCAGTCTAAGACAGGAGTCAATGACCTTGGACCTCATGAAACTACTGCTGCCATCTTGCCTGAAAACGAAGCCAGCACACACTGAGGACTAAGCCCCGATGTACCTGCCCTGGGGCATCCTGCACTGGATTTCTTGTTACAGGTAAAGTAATGCATTTCCCTGCAGTCTAAGCCAAGCTGAACCAATCTTTGACACTTGCAACCAAAAATATTATGAATGGAATAAAACTCAAGAACAGCAAAAGTAAGGTGGCTACATCACCTCAAATCTCCCAGCATACCCTAGAAAGAGAGAAGAGGAAAGAAGAAAATAACACTACCAAAACTCAAGAAAAAAATAATAACACTACCAAAACTCATACCTTTAGCACAACTAGAATAAGAGAATTCCTAAACTTCAAATTATATTTAGATTTTTAAAGAATCAACACCAATTCCCAGTAAACTGCCTCTTATATTCCTGCTGCATCTTCTTTGACTTCATAGAATCTAAGAAAAACTACAGAAGAGAGGAATACTGGTAGCCCCAAGACTGATCTAAAATCCTTCCAGAAAGATACATCCTAACTGCAAAAAATGCTGAAAAAGACTCCTGGTAAATCAGAGCACTTACTACAAAGCACGCTACTAGTGTACTTTGAAAGGCATTACTTACGGTAGAGAAGGTTAAAAAGAAAGAATTGCCTTTGGAGGGTAAAATAAAAGAAGCTCCTATAATCCCAGCACTTTGGGAAACTGAAGCAAGAGGCTTGCCTGAGCGTAGGGGTTCAAGGCCAGTCTGGGAAACTTGGCGAGACCTCGTCTCTACAGTAAAAATTAAAAAATTAATCTGGTATGGTGGCGCACACCTGTAGTTCCAGCTACTTGGAAGGCTGAGGCAGAAGGATCGCCTGAGCCGTGGTAGCCAGGAGCATGTCACTGCACTCTAGCCTGGGCAACAGAGTGAGACTCCGACTCAAAAGAAAAAAAGAAGAAGAAGCAAAAGTGAACATCTGAATCCTGAAAGATAAGAGAGAATAAAAAACATAGAGGATACACATCCCTCTCCCCACACCCTCCTCTGGGGAGCCATCCATTTAAAAACTAGTTTGCTACACTTACAGAAGAGGGCGCCCTTGAACTAGGAATCTTGCAAATCACTCCAGATCCTGAAATGAATTGGTGAAAGCAAACTACATTTTTATAAAATTCGTATCTTTCTTTAAGAAAAAGAAAGCATCATAACTGATAAAAATTCCCAGCCACCTCTCAAAAAATAAACAATGGTCAAGCAGAAGAAAACCAATACAACACTTCAAACAACTACATAGCCTGAAACAAGTATTTGGGCATATGAAAAAAACACCTTGAAGCAGAAATTCAAAAGTAAAACATAGAAATAGACAGATAACAGGAATAAAAGAGATTTAATTGGACTCAGGGAAAAACTGAAGAGACAAAATTATCTCAAGGAAGAAGGTAAAGTTACAAGATGCCCCAGAGAAAATAGAGTCAAATCAAAATGTAATAAAGTACACTGAAGAAAGACAGGAATATAACCAAGTGAATGAAAAAGAGAAAAAGAAAGAACTACAAAGATCAGAATGTGGTTGAATTAGAAGATAGGCAAAAAGGCAGCAATATATATCAAGATATATAGATATATCATGGAATTCCTGATGAAGTAAAACAAAACAATGGAACAGAACTAAGATTTAAGCCGGGCTTGGTGGCTCGGCCTGTAATTCCGAGCTTTGGGAGGCTGAGGTGAGTGGATTACCTGAGCCTGCGGGTTTGAGACCCGCTTGGGCGACTTGGCGAGACCTCATCTCTACAATAAATCAAAAAATTAGCTGGGCATGGTAGCGCGCACCTGTAGATCCAGCTACTTGGAAGGCTGAGGTGGAAGGATCGCCGGAGCCCAGCAGGTCGAGGCCGCGGTGGCCAGGAGTGGCCACTGCACTCCAGTTTGGGTGACAGAGTGAGACTCCAACTCAAAAAAAAAGATTTAAAACTGTAATTCAAGATAAAATTCCAAAAATAAAATAATATGTACTTAAGAGGCTTATTGGGTACCTGGGAATACTGATCCAGAATGATCAGCTCTGAGACACAGCCAAATCAAATGATTAGACTTTAAAGATTTAAAAAAAAATTATCAAGGCCTCCAAGCAAAAAGATCAAACAACATACAAGGAAAGGGGCATTAGACTGGCATCAGACTTCTTAAAAGCAACACACAAAGCAAGAAAACAAAAGAACAGTGTTTTTTAAAAAAAAAAAAACTTGAGGAATAAAAGTGTGAAGAAGTTTATATTCAGTCAAGCTGTCCTTCAAGTTTTAAACGTGTGAGGACTCAAGGAACTCTATGCCCTTGTGCCCTTCACAAGGAACCTACTGGAAAAGGGATTTTATCCAACCAAGAGATGGCGGGGGAAACTTCAGAGAAAATACTGATATGGTGAATAAAGATAATTGTAAATTGAAGAATAAAACAAAGGCAGAGATGAGAGTGGAAGAATATTATGTTAAAATGTTAAATATAAAAAAGCAACTAAAATGGGAGGAAAAAGGAATGAGGAAAGTGGAATAGGGGAAGGAGGGATTGTACAGGAATGAGGAGGAACTTAGAGGTGTCATTTAAAATGGACAGGCAAGACATTAAAGAGGTAAATAGAAAAATGGAGTTTAGGAGGACTATAGAAGGTATAAATACAAAATAAACCACTAAAGTAAAAATATTAACCTTTCTAAACACCAAAGGAAATGTTAAAAGCAGAACACAGAAAACATGATGTAGAGAAAGAAACACAGCACTGTATTAAATACACATACTGATTATGACACAAAATAATATGACAGAATTTATATCAAACATATTAGCCATATCAATTAATGTGAGAGGGCTTAATTCACTTATTACACGAAAAAGATTTTTAGTTTGGCTCACAAATAAGACCCAACTGTATGCTGAAAATAAGAAACCTATCTGAAACAAACAAATACAAAATAGAGGAATTTATCAGTCAAATGGAAACAATAAAAAGCCAGGTTACAATTCTGATGTCAAAGAAAGTCAAAAAGCATTAGAACAGATCAAGGACACTTTTTAATGCTAAAGCTGCAATTCATGATGGTAATATAATACACTACCCTCAGTGGACAAAAGTAAGTGAGGATGTAAAAGAAAAACAACATACTCAATAAGGTAGATGTTATGGCATATATATCTTTTGTACCCTAATAATAGGGAATACACTTCAAGGGCAAAAGGAACATTCACAAAAACTGGTTATATATTAAGCCACCAAGAATCAAGTTCTATATAGCAGAAACATGATAAATAACACGTTCTGATCTCAATGCAATGAAACTAGAAATTATTAACAAAAATTTTAACAAGGCTTTGCTACATGGAAAAAACTTAAATCGTAAATTAAGTAAGTCTTGAATTAAAGGGAAAACACAGAACAAATTTTCTGAATTAAAAAAAATGAAACACTACATATCAAAATTTATGGGCTATTTTAAAAGAAACTTCTATTATTAACAGAATAAAGTTCATAGCCTTAAACACATTTATCAATAAGAATGAGCAGGGTGCACTGGCTCATGCGTGTAATCCCAGCACTTTGGGAGACAAGGCAAGAGGATTGCCTGAGACCAGGGGTTTGAGACTAGCTTGGACAACTTGGCAAGACCTTGCCTCTACAATAAATCAAAAAATTAGCTGGGTGTGGTGGCGCGCGCCTGTGGTTCCAGCTACTTGGAAGGCTGAGGTGGTAGGATCGCCTGAGCCTAGCAGGTCAAGGCTGTGGTGACAGTGAGTGGGCTACTGCTCTCCAGCCTGGGTGACAGTGAGACTCCAATTCCAAAAAAAAAAGAATGAAATGAATTAAATGCCTATTACATGCATGCACGCACACGCATGCATGCATGCATACACACACACACACACACACACACACACACACACATACTACACAGCATAACAAATGGTAAGCCAAAAAAAGGCACACGGAAGGAAATAATAAAGATAAAAGTAGAAATTAATGAGGTACTCGATCACATTAATAAGTCTAAATGCTCGTTTTTTATTTTTATTTTTTTCTTATTTTTTTTAGAGATAGGATCTGGCTCTGTCACCTAGGCTGGAGTGCAGAGATATAATAATAGCTCATATAACCTCAAACTCCTGGATTCAAGTAATCCTTCCACTTCAACCTCCCAAGTAGGACTACAGGTGTACACCACCATGACTGGTCTTTTTTTTTTTTTTTTTTTTTTTAGATTAGGGTATTGCTCTGTTACTCTGTTGCCCAAGCTGGCCTCAAACTCCTGGCCCTCAAGCGATTCTCCTGCTTCAGCCTCCCAAAGCACTGAGATTACAGGGGTGAGCCACCACATCTGGCCTAAATCCTCTTGTTAAAATTAACAAACCAGCTGGGCTCGGTGGCTCAGCCTGTAATCCTGTGCCTTGGGAGGCTGAGGTGAGTAAATTGCCTGAGCCCACGGGTTCGAGACCCACCTGGGCAACTTGGTGAGACCTCATCTCTACAATAAATCAAAAATCAGCCGGGCGTGGTAGCATGCGCCTGTAGTTCCAGCTACTTGGAAGGCTGAGGCTGAAGGATCGCCAGAGCCCAGCAGGTCAAGGCTGCGGTGGCCGGGAGCGGCCACTGCACTCCAGTCTGGGCGACAGAGTGAGACTCCAACTCAAAAAATAAAATAAAATAAAATAAAATAAACAAACCAAACAAACTACTAAGTAACTTAAAGCAAAAACAGACCTAACCCTGAATTGCACCCCAATCTTTAAAATAAAATAAAATGAAAATAAAGCAAAAACAGGAAAAGAGCATAATTTTACAAAATAAGAAGTGACAAGGAAAAGTAAACATTGAAACAGAAGAAAACTTTAAAATCAGAAAAAATACTTTATAGAATTCTATGCAAATATATTTCACAACAAATATAAAATACATAATTTTTGAGAGAAACAGTATATACCAAAAGTGACCCCAATAGAAATAGAAAGCTTAAGTAGACCAATTTCTGTAGAAAAATAAAGTTCTAGAATTATAAAGGAACTATGCCATAAAATAACACCATGTCCAAATGGTTTCACAGGGGAGTGTCCAGATAACCCAATTAAACATAATTTGTTCCAGAGTACTGAAAATGAAGGCAAATATCAGAATTCATTTTGTAAAGCAAGTATAAAGTCTGTTTCAAATCTGAAAGAACAATACAAAAAAAATCACAGACTAGAATCACTTATCTCAATGCAAAAGTTTTAAACAACACATTGACCAGCAGAATTCAACATCACATTAAGAAAATGATATACCATAACCAAGTAGGATTTATCAAAGGAATCCAAGGTTATTTCAACATTAGAAAATCAATTAATATAATAAACCATGTTAATAGATCTAAGGAGACAAACCATATGATAATCTCCATAGTCACTTAAAATCCTATGACAAAAACACCTAACAAAATAGAAATCAATGGAGACTTTAAAACATAAACAGATAAATAAAGTCCTAAAGCTAGCATTATGCTTAGTGGGAAACATTGGAGGTATTTCTACTTATATTAGGAACAAGGCAAGGATGCTTACTACCTCTACTACAATTTTACTATTCAATATTGTACTGGAGGTATTAGAAAATGTCACTAAACAACAGAAAGTAACTACAAGAATACAAACTGGAAAAGAATAAGTAAAGCGATATCTATTTACAAATAATGCATCCTTAGAAAGCCCTAGGGAATTAATGATAAAACAATTTTCAAACACTAAAAGAATTTGGTAAGGCAACAAGATATGAAATAACAGAAATCAATAGACATAATAGTAGAGAAAAAAACCATTTATATTAGCAACTAAGAAGATGAAATATTCAATGAGAAATCTGCAAAATCTGTATGATCAAAACTTAAAGCACTCCTGAAAAATGGAAGAGTAAACTTGAACAAATGGACAAATATTTTTTATTTTTGGATAGAATAATTCAAGATTCTAAAGATGTCAGCTGTACTTAACATAATCTAAAAATATAATGAAATTCCAATAAAAATACCAAGTTTTTTTTCTTGTTTTTTGTTTTTTGAGTTGGAGTCTCACTCTGGAATGCAGCCCAACTGGAATGCAGTGGCCGCTCTCGGCCCTCGCAGCCTCGACCTGCTGGGCTCCGGCGATCCTTCCGCCTCAGCCTTCCAAGTAGCTGGAACTACAGGCATGCACTACCATGCCCGGCTAATTTTTTTGACTTATTGTAGAGATGAGGTCTGGCCTGCCCAGGCGGGTCTTGAACCCATAGGCTCAAGCAATCCACTCACCTCAGCCTCCCAAAGTGCAGGATTACAGGCTGAGCCACCGAACCCGGTTCCAAGTTTTTTTAAATAGAGCTAGATAAGTTTATACTAAAGTTCATGTGGGAAAATAAGCATGTAAAACACTATCAAAATCCCAACATTTTTTGCAAAAATAGAAACATCCTAAAATTCCCAGAGAATCTCAAGGAACATCAAATAGACAAAACAATCTTGCAAACAAAGAGCATGGAGGACCCACAGTCTCTGATTTAAAAACTTATGACAAAGTTACAATAATCAAAACAGTACAGTACTGATATAAATACATAGACACCAAAGGAATGGAATAGAGAGTCTAGAAATAAACCTTCACATAAATGGTCAAATAACAAGGGTGCCAAGACAATTCAAGGGAGAAAGAACAGTTTTCAACACATGATACTGGGAAAACTGGTTATTCACATGCAAAAAAATGAGGTGGAACTCTTACCTAACACCATATACAAGAATTATCTCAAAATGAATCAAAGACATAAATATAAGATTTAAAACTACAAAGCTCTTAGAAAAAAATATAAGGGAAAATCATGACACTGGATTTGGCTATTATTTCTTGGATATGACAACAAAGGCACAGACAGCAAAAGAAATAATAGACAACTGGACTATGACAAATGAAAAACTTTTATGTATTAAAAGACACTATCAACTGAATAAAAGGCAACCCGCAGGATGGGAGAAAATATTTGCAAATCACATCATCTGATAAGGGATTAATATCCAGAATATTTAGAGAACTCCTAAAACTCAACAACAGAAAAGTACACAACCTGATTCAAAAATGGGCAAAGGACTTGAACAGATATTTCTAAAAAAAATATGCAAATGACCATTATGCACATTAAAAGATGCTCAACACCACTAATCAAAAACAACAAAAGCACAAATCAAAAACAACAAAAATATACCACTTTATACCTATTAGGATAGCTCATTTAAAAGATAACAAAAAATAACAAGTATTGACGAGGATGTGAAGAAATTAGAACCCTGTGCCCTGCTGGTGGGAATATAAAATGGTACAGGCACTATGGAAAACAGGATGATGGTTCTTCAAAAAATTAAAAACAGAATTACCATATGATCTAGCCATTCGATTTTAAGTATATATCTCACCCAAAAAAACTGAAAGCAGAGACTAGATGAGATATTTATACACTCATGTTCAGAATAGCATTATTCAAAGCAGCCAAAAGGTGGAAACAACCCAAGTGTCCATCAATGGATGAATGAATAAAATGTGACATACCCATACAATGGGATATTATTCAGCCTTTAAAAAGAAGGAAATTCTGACATATGTCACAATGTGAATGAACCTTGAAGACAATATGCTAAGTGAAATAAGCCAGGCACAAAAGGACAAATACTGTATAATATTTATAAAGTATAAAGTACTTAGAATAGTCAGATTTATACAAACAGAAAGTAGAATCACAGTTGCCAGGGACTGGAAGAAGGCAGGATTGGGGAATTATTGTTTAATGAGTATAGAGTTTGTTTTGAAAGTCGAGAAAAATTCTGTGAATGGATGGTAGTAATGGTTGCACAGCAACAAAAATGTACTTAAATGCCACTGAACTGTACACTTTAAAAAATGGTTAAAATGGTCAGGCATGGTAGCTCACGCCTGTAATCCCAGCACTTTGGAAGGCTGAGGCAAGAGGATTGCCTGAGCCCAGGGGTTCAAGACCAGTTTTGGCAACTTGGCGAGACCTCGTCTCTACAATAAATTAAAACATTAGCTGGGTGTGGTGGCATGTGCCTGTAGTTCCAGCTACTTAGAAGGCTGAGGTGGAAGGATCGCCTGAGACCAGCAGGTTGAGGCTGTGATAGTCATAAGTGTGCCACTACACTACAGCCTGAGTGACAGAGTGAGACTCCGACTCAAAAAAAAAAAAAAAGAAAGAAAGAAAAGAATTGGCAGTAGTGGGAAACTGCCAGGCGTGGGGACGGGATTGGCAGTAGTGGGAATCTGATGGGGAGGGAGCGGGGGGCACACCTCATCAACAAGGGTACCTGCATAATGAACATTTGTATACCTAACCCTGAATTGTACCTCACATCTTTAAAAGAAAAAAAGAAAAAAAAGAAAACTTTGATATAAGGAAACTAACTATGACTCAAAGTCCAGATGCAATCGAAGAAAAACTTAATAAAGTGGTCTCCATACATTTGTTATTATATTGCAAAATCACCATAAACAAAGCCAAAATACAACTGACAAACCAGAAGAGGATATTCACAACATATATTACAGATAAAAAGCCATATCTTTATATATATCCATATATAAAGAACTTTTAAAATTAGAGGGAATAGCCGGGCTTGGTGGCTCAGCCTGTAATCCCGTGCTTTGGGAGGCCGAGGTGAGTGAATTGCCTGAGCCCACGGGTTCGAGACCCACCTGGGCAACTTGGCGAGACCTCATCTCTACAATAAATCAAAAAATTAGCCGGGCGTGGTAGTGCGCGCCTATAGTTCCAGCTACTTGAAAGGCTGAGGTGGAAGGATCGCCGGAGCCCAGCAGGTCGAGGCTGCGGCGGCCGGGAGCGGCCACTGCACTCCAGTCTGGGCGACAGAGTGAGACTCCAACTCAAAAAAAAAAAAAA
>CAUYQG010199677.1:0-14744 GCA_963574415.1 Tarsius wallacei | reverse complement strand
CTAAAGATATGAACAGACACTTCTCAAAGGAAGACATCCAAGCAGCCAACAGACACATGAAGAAATATTCAACCTCACTAATCATCAGGGAGGTGCAAATCAAAACCACTCTGAGATACCACCTAACTCTAGTCAGAATGGCAATTATCAATAACTCAAATGATAACAGTTGCTGGAGAGGGTGTGGCGAAAAGGGGACACTTCTACACTGTTGGTGGGAGTGTAAACTAGTGCAACCTCTGTGGAAAGTAGTGTGGCGATCCCTAAAAGCTCTAAACACCAACCTCCCATATGACCCCATGATTCCCCTACTGGGAATATACCCTGAAGAACTCAAATCACTTTATAAAAAAGAGACCTGCACTCGTATGTTTATTGCAGCATTGTTCACAATAGCAAGAACCTGGAAGCAACCTTGCTGTCCATCTAAAGAAGACTGGATTAAAAAAAGTGGTACATATACACAATGGAATACTACGCAGCCATAAAAAAGAACTAAATCATGAATTTCACAGCAACCTCTATGGAACTAGAGTCTATAATACTGAGTGACCTCTCACAGAAACAAAAAACTGAGTATCACGTGTTCTCACTCATGTAGTAGACCTTGATCACCCAATGTATTACCACAAGAAAATGACTGACAGTGGTGGGATACTATGTGGGGGGGAGGGATAGGGGAAGGGATTAATGGTAGTAAATACCTGTCTGGGGATGGGGGGACACTTCTTATCAACAAGGGTGCCTGAATGAGACATATTTGTGTACCTAACCCTTAACCATACTCCACAATATCACAATAAAAAAATATTGAATATAAAAAAATTCAAATACAACTAAGAAATTTAGTATTAAAAAAAAGAAAATGGCATATGTAGGCATAAACAAACAAACAAAAAATACAACATCTGTATGGTAAAAACTAAACATTTCTGATGGAAGAAATTAAATAACATCTAAAGAGGTGGAGAGGCTTACTATTTTCATATATAGGAAGACTCAACACAATTAACTCTAAATTCTCCCCAAATGAACCTATAGGTTTTTAATGCAGTCCCTATCATTATCCTTGCAAAGATTTTTGTAGGCACAGACAGTATTTTTTTAAAAGAATATGGAAAACATAGTCCCTAAAATAACTAAAAAGGAATCTTGAAAAAAAGAAGAATCTAGTGGGGATGTTAAAGCCTACTATATATTTGTAGTATCCAAAATAGTGTGCTATTAATGGAGGTATACACACAGAGATCAATTGAAGAGAACACCCAGAAACAGACTCATATAATATGCCCAAATGATTTTTGAAAAAGAGACAAAAGCAATTTAACGGAGAAAACCTTTTCAACAAATATTTCTGGAGCAATTGGACATGCACTAAGAAAAAAAAGAAGATGAACAAGAAGAACCACGCACAAAACCTCACATCTTATATAAAGATGAATGATAACTTGACTTAAAATGTAAAGCCTTGCTCTGTGAAAAATTCTCTTTAGAGGATAAAAAGACAATGTACGGTGTAGGAGAAATATTTACATATCCTACAACAGGACTTTTATTTAGAATATATTTAAAACATTAAAATTCAACAATAAGAAAAAAATTGAAAATGGGCTAACAATATGCACATACAGTTCACTGAAGAGAATAAGATGGTAAATAAACACATGAAATGATGTCATTCGTCACCATTATTCATTAGGGAAATGGAAATTAAAACCACAATGAGATATCATTTCACACGTATAGAATAACTAAAATTTAAAATGATAACAACAAATATGCAAGGATGTAGATAATTTGGATCACGATACATTGTTGGTGGGAAAGTACAATGGTAGAGCAACTCTGAAAAATAGTTTGGCAATTTCTTCATAAAACTAAATATGCAACCAGCATAAAATCCAGCAATTGCACACTTAGACATTCATCCCAGAGAAGTGAAAACAATGTTCACAGAAAAACCTGTACAATAATTTTCAAGCACCTTTATAATAGCCCTACACTGGTAACAGCACAAGTGTCTTTCAAAGGGTGAATGGCTAAACAATTGTTGACTATCCATATCATGAAATACTACACAAAAACGCAAAGGAACAAACTTGATACATTCAACTACTTGGATAAATCTCTAGGATATTATGCTGAGTGTAAAAAGTCAATGCCAAAAGTTTACCTACTTTATGATTCCATTTATATAGTGTTCTTTTATTTAAAAATTAAATTCAGGTAATACATGTGCAGGATTGTTACATGAGTATATTGCACAATGGTAAGGTTTGGGCTTCTATTGAACCTGTCACCCAAATAATGAATATGTTACCCAATAATTATTTTTCCACTCTTACACCCCTCTTTTCCTCCCCACTTTAGGAGTCTCCAGTGTCTATTCTTCTGATCTTTATGTCTCTGTCTACCCAGTATTTAATTCCCACTTATAAATGAAAACATGCAGTACTTGATTTTCTTTTCTGTGTTGATTGGCTTAGTGTAATGATCTCCAACTGCATTCATGTTACTGCAATGGACATGATTTCATTCTTTTATATGGCTGTATAGTATTTCATAGTATATATGTATCACATTTTCTTTATTTAATCTACTGTTGATAGGCACCTAGGTTGTTTCCATATCTTTACTACTGTGAATAGTACTAATAACATATAAGTGCAGGTAAACGATCTATGTTCCTTTGAGTGTGTACCTAGTAATAAGATTGCTGAGTCAAGTGGTAATTCTACTTGTAGAATAGTTCTTTGAGAAATCACCAAACTTGTTTCCATAGGGGCTGAATTAATTTACATCTCCCCAGCAGTGTATGAGTATTCCCTCTTCTCTGCAACTTCAACATCTTTTTTTTTTTTTTTTGACTTATTTAAAAATAGCCATTCTGACAAGTGTAAGATGGTTTATCATTGTGGTTTTGACTTGAATTTCTCTAATGATTAGTAGTATTGAGCATTTTTTCAGGTTTTCTGGCCATTTGATTAGCTTATTTTGAGGAATATCTGTTCATGTCTGTTGCTCACTTTTAATGGGGTTATTTGTTTTTTCTTTGTCAATTTAAGTTCCTTATAGATTCTGGATATTATTTCTTTGTTGGATGCATAGTTTGCAAATACTTTCTCCATTCTGTAGGTTGTTTATTTACTCTGTTGTTTGTTTATTTTGCTGTGCAGAACCTCTCTAGTTTAATTGGATATTAATTGTCAATTTTTGTTTTTGCTTGTGTTCACTTTTGAGCACTTAATAAATTTGTCGCCTAGGCCAATTTCCATAAGAGTGTTTCCTAGGTTTTCTTCTAGGAATTTTGTAGTCTGAGATCATACATTTAAGTCTTTTATCCATCTTGAGTTAATTTTTTTACATGGTGAGAAATAAGGGTCCAGTCTTATTCTTCTGTATATGTTGAATCAGTTTTCCCAACACTGTTTATTGAATAGTGTTCTTCTCCATTGTGTATTTTTGTCAACTTTATCAAAGATTGGATGGTAATAGGAGAGTGGCTTTATTTCTGTGTGCTCTGTTCTATTTCATTGGTTTAATGTGTCTATTTTTGATCAAGTATCATGCTGTTTGTGTTATTGTATTTTTGTAGTAAAGTTCAAAATAAGGCGATGCCTCCAGTTTTTTGTTTGTTTGTTTGTTTGTTTTTCCCTTAGGATTGCTTTGGTTGCTTGGGCTCTTTTTTTGCTTTCATATAAATCTTATGTTTTCTTCTAGATCTGTGATTAATGCAACTAGTAACTTGATAGAGATTGGGTTCCATTCAATATGTAAATTGCTTTGTGAAATATAAAATTTTTAACAATATTGATTCTTCCAATTCTTGAGCATGGAATATTTTCCATTTGTTTTTGTCATCTTGAATTTCTTTCAGCAATATTTTGTAGTTCTCATTGTAGAGATCTTTTACTACCTTAATTAGATGTATTCCCAGGTAATTTTTTGTAACTATTGTTAACAAAATTGTATTATTGATTTGGTTCTCAGCTTGAACATTGTTGATATTTAGAAATGCTACTGATTTTTTAATGTTGATTTCTTAGCCTGAAACTTAACCAATATCACTTATCAGGTCGGAGCTTTTTGGCAGAATCTTTACAGTTTTCTAGATATAGAATCTTATCATCTATGAGGAGAGGTAATTTTACTTCATTTTTTTCTATTTGGATGTCTTTTATACTTTTTTCCTTGCCTGATTGTTCTGCTTTTTATTCCTTTTTCTTGCTGATTGTTCTGAGGAAGACTTCTAGTACAATGTTAAATAGAGTGGTTATAATATTCCTGAATTGACACAATTATAGAAATGGTGAACATATTATTGATTGTGAAAGGTTAGGAACATGGAATGTGGGGCAAGATAGGCATAGTTATAAAAGACCTACAAGAGGGATGCTTGTGGTCAGGAAAGTGTTCTGCATCTTGCCTGAGGTAGTAGATATGGAAACCTAAATAATAAATTGCATTGAACTAAATACACACATACATAAATAAGTACAATAAAAACTCGGAAATATGAGTAATTGTATCTGTTGATTTATATCATGTCAGTATATTGGTTACACTGTTGTACTACAGTTTTGTATGATGTCACCATTGGAGAATACTTGGTATAGGTTAATATGATATCTCTCTGGATTATTCTTTTCTTTTTTTAATTTAAATTTTATTATATTATAGAGATGTAGGAAACAAGTAAGGATTAACTACACAAGTAGTCTGCATGCAGGTGAAGTTTGGGTAGTCAACTGGCCCTCACTCCCCTTGATATAGGACCGGGTACTCTTTGTGTTGTTACATGCTCCCCTCCCTCATTTCCTCCCCTGGCAGTGTCCAGTGACTCCTGACCCATCCCTTGTTCTAATGTGATTAATAATCAGGTACCACTTATGCATGAGAACTTGCAGTATTCAATTCTTTGTTTTTGTGATAGTTCACTAAGTACGATGATCTCCAACTCCATCCAATTTGCTGCAAAGTCCATGATTTTGTTTTTCATTATAGCTGTATAATAGTCCATCATATGTATTTATCACATTTTCTTTACCCAGTCAACTTTTGATGGGCAGTAGTGTTGGTTTCATGCTTCTGTATTGTGAATTCTATAGCAATAAACATGCATGTGCAGGTATCTTTTTTGTAGAATGATTTATGTAACTTTGGGTATATGCCCTGGAGAGGAATAACTGGATCATATGTGACATAAATTTTTAGTTCTTTTAGGAATCACCACACTGCTTTTCATAGAGTTTGAACTAGCTTGTACTTTCACCAACAGTGTAGAAGTATTCCTTTTTCACCACACCCATGCCAGCATCTGTTTTTTGATTTATTAGTAATGGCCATACTTACTAGAGTTAGATGGTATCTCATTGTAGTTTTGATTTGCATTACTTTGATGCTTAGTGAGGCTGAACATTTTTGTATGTATATGTTGGCTGTTTGTATGTCTTCTTTTGAAAAATGTCCATTCGTGCTCTTTGCCCACTTTAATTTGGTTGTCTGCTTTTTATTTCCTTTCACTTTTGTTTGAATTCCTTGTAGGTCCTGAATGTTAATTTTGTCAGATACATAATTGGCAAGGACTTTATTTCCAATTCTATAAGACTTTTTCCCATTCTCTGGATGGTTTCTTTTGCTGGGCAAAAGCTTTACAATGCGATGAGGTTCCACTTGTCTTTCTTAAGTTTTATGAAATTTGCTTTTGGGGATTTGGTCAAGAATTTGTTTCCTACTCTGATGTGCATGAGGGTGTTTCCTATGTCTTTTTTCTAAAATTCTTATAGTTTGAGGTTTTAGGTTTATATCTTTGATTCATTTAGAGTTGATTTTTGTATATGGTGATAGGTAGGGATCCAGTTTCATTCTTCTGCATGTTGTCAACCAGTTTTCCCAGCACCATTTGCTAAATATGACCTAGTTTCCCCAGTGGTTGCTATTGGTGGCTTTGTCATAGATGAGTTGATTGAGAGACCAAATTTTTCTTCTGGAATCTCTGTACTGTTCCATTGATCTATGTACCTATTCTTGTACAAATATCAGGCTGCTTTGGTCACTGTAGACTTGTAGTAATGTTTAAGTTCTGGAATTGTGATACTTCCAACTTTATTCCTTTTGATGAGGTTTGTTTTTGGTATTTGTGCGTTTTGTTTCCATATGAATTTCTGTATTGTCATTTCCAGGTCTGAGAAATATGATATTGGTAATTTGATGGGTATTGCATTGAATCTGTAGATTGTCTTGGGTAGGGTGGACATATTGATGATATTGATTCTTCCAACTCATGAGCGTGGAAATTTTTTTCCATTTGTGTCCTCCTTGATTTCTTTTAGTAGCATTTTATAGTTATCAATGTAAAGATCTTTCACTTCTCTAGTTAGGTGAATTCCAAAGTACTTCACTTTTTTGTGGCTATTGTGAATGGGATTGTGCTTTATATTTGGTTCTCTGCCTGCTTGTTGCTGGTGTATAGAAATGCAACTCTCTTTTCCGCATTGATTTTTGTAACCGAAGACTTAACCAAAGTTGATTATCAGTGCAGAGATGCTTTTGACAGACTCATTAGGGATTTAAAGATATAGAATTATATTGTTTTCAAAGAGGAGTAGCTTAACTTCTTCTTTTCCTATTTGGATACCCCTGATTTCCTATGCTTGCCTGATTTCTCCAGCTAGGACTTCCAGCACTGTGTTGAACAGGAGGGGTGAGAGTTGTTCTTAACACATTCATGATCGGCAAATTTTTCACGTTCCTTATACTGATTATTGGTGAAAATAATACAAATATGAAGCACAAGTAAAATGGTCTTTTCTACATTGTCACCTTTTTCACAATACAGCTGAAAGTTGCAGACATATCCAGTATTTGCCTCAGACACCACTCTGACTAGCATTCCATACTTTGTATTTTTATTTGGATGACAAACCGAATATATATTTTTCAGAAACAGAATTTGCAAAGATGTAAATTCACATCAGCAGCAACCAGGAACAGAATTTGGAATGATGGAAATTCACATTGTGAATGAGTTAAGAGTAATGCTTTCCAACTTCTGCCCATTGAGCAAAATGTGGCCTGGGGTTTAGTATAGATAGCTTTTATTGTTTTGAGGAATTTTCCTTCTATGCCTAGGTGCTCAAGGGTTTTTAATCAAGAAGGGATACTGGATTTTGTCAAATGTTTTTTCTGCATCCAATGATATAATAACGTGTTTCTGCCCTGTATCCCAGAAATGAAGCCCACCTGGTCATGGTGAATGATCCTTGAGATATGTTGCTGGATCTGATTTGTTAGAATCTTGTTTAGAATTGTTTGCATCTATGTTCATCAAGAAGATTGGCCTGTAATTATCTTTCCTTGTTGGGTTTCTTCCAGGTTTGGGTATCAGTATGATGTCGGTTTCATTAAATGAGTTGGGGAGCATTCCATCTTTACTGATTTCCTACAATACTTTCAGTAAGATTGGATTCAGCTCCTTATTGTACGTCTTGTAGAATTCAGCTGGGAAGCCATCTGGTCCAGTGTTTTTTGTTTGTTTGTTTGTTTGTTTCTTGTGGAGAAATTTCTTATGACTGAGTCTATTTTCTGTATTGTTATAGATCTGTTTAGAGTTTCCATTTCTTTTTGTTTCAACATTTGGAGGTTGTGTGATGTCAGAAAGTCCTCCATTTCCTTTAGGTTTTCGAATTGGTTTGCATACAGGTGTTCATAATAATCTCTGGTAATCTTTTGAATTTCTTCAGGCTCAGTTGTGACTTTGCCTACTTATGATCTTTATTTTTTTATGTGGGTGTGCAATGCTATGATTTTTTCTCTTAACTCTGCTTTCATGGCATTCCAGAGATTCTGATACGATGTGTCTTTGTTTCCAGGAATCTCTTTATTTTTGTCTTGATTTCTGTGTTTACCCAGAAATTGTTAAACAGCATGTTGTTTAGTGTGCATGTCTTTGTGTGTTTTGTGGGGAGGATCTTGTTGGTGGCAATATTTATTTTTATTGCAGTGAGATCTGAGAAGATGCATGGTATTACTTCAATCTTTGGAATTTGTTCACACTTGATTATGCTTGAGAATCTTACCAACCATGGGGTAAGTTCCATGCATACTCAGTAGATGTTGGATAAAGTATCCTGTCGATGTCTATTAAATCCATTTGAATGAGTATCTAGTTGAGGTTCCAGATCTCCTTATTGATTTTTGCCTCAATGATCTATCTAAAGCTGTAAGTGGGTTATTTAAGTCACCAACTATGATTGTGTCAGAGTTAATAACCCCTCTTAGTTTTCTTAGTAGTTGTTTTATAAAACATGGTGCTCCTGTGTTGGGTGCATATATGTTTAGTATGGATATTTCTTGCTGGTGGATTGAGCCTTTTACCATTATGTAGTGTCCTTCCATGTCATTTTTTACTTCTGATGGTATGAAGACTGCTTTGCCTGACATTAGAATAGCTATACCTGCCCTCTTCTGTTTCCCATTTACCTGAAAGAGTATTTCCAGCCTCCAACTTTGAGTCGGTGGGTGTCCTTTGCAGTAAGATGAGTTTCCTGAATGCAGCAGACTGTTTGGCACTCTATGTATTTTTCGTGGCACATTTAGTCCATTCATATTTAGATTGATTATTGAAATGTGAGAGTTTATCCCTCTCATACGGCTCTTAGGGGGTCACTTTCTTTCCTTTTTACTTTTGTATTTATACATGTTTGTATTGTCTTTTTTGAATGTTCTGTATGCTCTGTTAATTCTGTGCCTGCCTGTACTTTTGTGATGGGTATGACCACCGCCAACCCCCCCCCCCCCACCCCCGTGTTCAACACCTTCTTAAGAATCTCTTGAAGGACTGGTTTGGAGACAACATATTCTCTTAGGGATTGGATGTCTGGGAATTATTTTAGTTGCCTATCACTGATGAAGCTTAGTTTGACAGGGTGGGAAATTATTGACTGGAATTGCTTATCTTTAAGAATGTTAAAAATTAGGCTTCAGTCTCTTCTGGTGTATAGTGTTCCTGAAGATATCTAGAGAGATTCTGATGAGTTTTCCCAGGAAGGCAGTCTGACCTTTCTCTCATTGCCTTTAGGATTTTTTCTTTCATGCTTACTTTGTGGAGGTGGATTACTATGTGCTTTGGGGATGGTCTTCTAATATGATACCTCACAGGGTTTCTCTGAATCTCTTATGCTTTGATGGTCATTTCTCTGTCTACATGTAGGAAGTTTTCTCAAATGACCTCATGAAATGATTGTTTCCTGTTGTTTTTCATTTCCCTTTCTGCTTCAGGAACACCAGTCAGGTGTAGATTTTGCTTCCTGACATTGTCTCAGATCTCTCATGGGCTTTTTTCTTCTTTTTAAGCTTTTGTTTTATGTTTTTGACAGACTGGGTTAATTTCAAATTTTGATCTTCAAGCTCTGAGATTCTGTCCTCTGCTTGGTTACCCTATTACCTATGCTTGTTAGTATGTTCTTCATTTTCAGGATAAAGTTCTTCATTTCCATTATTTCATAGTGGGCTTTTTTGAAATTGGCCACCTCCACTTTCAATTCTTTTATGACGTCAGTGAGTTTTGCTTCTAGCTTATCTTGGTTCCTGTTCCATTTGCCATCCATTCTCTGATTTCTATAGCTGTCATCTGGGGCAGGTCATTTTGGGGGGTTTCCATTGTTTGTGCTTTGATAGCTGCTTTTTGGGCACTGTCTCTTTAGGACTCTGATGGTTGCCTGTATTTTTTTGTTGATTTTCTTTTCCTCATTTGTGGCAGGATCCTCTTCACTGTATATTTTCTCTTTTGATTTAAAGCTCTGAAGCTATTCAAGTGCCCTCTGTTCTAGAGTCCTTTCTGTGGTTCAGTATATGTCACTCAATGGGGGAGTGGGGGGGGATTCACATCTGCTCCTGACTTCACTTTGCACCAGCATTCGGTCATTGCAGAATGTCTCACCTGCTGCTAAACTTGTTGGACAAGCTTTCAGCCTCTGCAGCTAGTACTCTGCACCAAGTGGGGAGCAGGGGGCATGGGTCTCCCATCTGTTGACTGTGACCTACAGCCCAAGTGCCTTCCCACTAAGACAGCCCTTGGATGTTTGTCATTTCACAACCTCCCTGTTCAGGTCTGCAATCTGCTCTTGAAATAGAGCAGATTTTCTGCCTGAGGAGGTGGTGTGCACCACCCTGCTGGGACTCAGGGTTTGAGGGAGTTCTTCTCTGTATGACTGGGGGATGGCCAACAGCTGCTGGCAGTGTGCATCTGCTAGGCTTACTCTGCAAGTGAGCCCTCCTTCCCATAAGTCACTGTTCCAGCTGAAAGTCATACTCAAGGTGGCTCTGTCAGGTTTACTCTGCAGGCAGGCACTCCCTCCCCACCATGAATCACCAGCCTGACAGAAAGTTGCACTCAGAGTGGCTTCCCCAGTGTAGGTCTTTCTCCCATTCTGCTTAAGCTGTGGTTCCTCAAAGTCCTGCACCCTGTTCAGGGATCCTTCTGTATGGGACTGATGACCTGCATCTGTCTGGGAGGAAGTGAACCATCCCAAAGCATCTTTGGCTCACTGATCCACTTTTGTCCACCAGGCAATGCTTCAGTTCTTGTGCTAGCCTAGGGCATGGTGGGAGATTGGGTGCCTGGATTTCTGTGTCTATCATGGCTTTCTTGTCTCTGTGTGTTCAAAAAGACCTTTGCTGGGTGTCACCCTTCCAAAAAATGTTTGAAGTGTTTTTGTTTATTGGCATCTGGATCCCTATTACGTGACTTGCTCAGAGAGAGTAGCACCAGTCTGCTGCTCCATGGTGGCCATCTTCTGGATTATTTTTTATAAGTGTATGTGAATCTCTAATTATCTAAAAATTACAAGTTTCATTAAAGAACAAACAAATAAATAAATAAGTAAATATTTTAAAAGCTTATTTGAAGGAGCTGCCATTTTATATCCAACAACCTTATTTTTTATGTGTTAGAATCTTCTAATATGTTTTTGAGATTATAGGTTTCATATAGGTAAATTAGGCAATAAATAATAAAAGCTGATTTATTATTATTATTACCAGAACACTGTTAAGCATTTTGTGAATATTATATTATTGAATTCTTACATATGACTTCATTCTGGTGAGGTTAATATTATTGTTATATTTCCTTAAATATGAGTGAACAGGTTCCAGATTTAGTGGCTTAGGTAGGATTTGAACCCAGGTATGTGTGACTCTAAATCTTAAATTCTCTAAGTACTGTATATAATCAGTATATGAAACTGTTTCTCAATAACATGGGATGAAAATGAGGTTGACATTTTGTGGCTCTGACACCCAATATCAAAGGAGTTCGTGCTACCTAAAGCAAAATATAATCTTACTGTAATTACCCTTGTATAATATACTAAGCAGCAATTCATTGGGCTGCCTCTAGTACTTATCTCCTATTGTGATGATTACTGTATGAAGACATTATCCCTTATAGCCATGTCACAGTTTATAAGAGTCCAGTCCACAGCTATGAGAACAAATATTCTGAAGGAACATGTAACTTTAAGACTGCAGACTTGAAAGAGACAAAGGCAAACTTCAATAAACATTAAAAGGAAGTCTCAAATATTTAGTTTCCCCTAGGTCCTACTCTGACAAGTATAAAGATGATACAGCAGTATAGAAGGCACAGATGATCTCCAGGTAGGTAATCCAGTACTATTAATAGTTTTCTCTATTAATGAATTGATCTTGTTAAAAAACACATACCTAGGTCCTTTTGTGGATGAGGAGCAGAAACCCCAGAGTACTTCTGTTCCTTCTCTTTGATCAGGATAAATGATGCTTTCTATGATAGCAGTTGTCTGGGGAAGCTCACTGGGCTTGATGATCTGGTTTTATTTGAATAATTTATTGATAATTTGGAAAAAACTAATTAAATTTGTGTGTAATTATAAAGCTTGAGCAGCTACAGGGACCAGAAGGAATAAAAGTGTAAGAAGAAACATTTCAAAAGACTTTGAGCCTGAATTTCCCCAGCCCCACTTTCCTTCCTATATGTGCACATAAGTGCTCTCTTCTTCATTTTCTCAATGTTCCTCCATTTGTTTCTGTCTCTTTCTTTAACTTTTTCTCTTTTAACATACACACACGCACAAAAACCATCACCACCATTACCACTACTCATCAGAGTTGGCAAGTGAGACTAACCCCTTTTTGGAGAAAAGAGTTACCCACTATCATCCCTAGAATCTGACTCAGAAAGATATACTCATTTACCTACTCTTCCTTTTTAGTCTCAACTTTCCTTTTTCCTTCTTAATATTCTAGAAATCATAAACTGTCAGGAATAGGAATAACCTTAGAGATACTACCCCCTTCGTTTATAGAAGAGAAAACTGAGAGAGCAGGGTCATGAATGACTTGTCCTTCGGCACAGAATTAGTTAGTGGCAAGGTATAAAAGATGGGCAATGATGAAGGGAAAAAAATGCTATGGCTTTTCTCCTGATTTACTTCATTCTAAATTCTTTTACTGGGCCCCATGATCCTATGATGATCAAACCTCTGCTTCATCATTTTCTCTGCCCCCAAGACCTAAGGCGGTTAAATGGGATTCAGTATGTGTTAGCAGTAACTGACGACGGTGGTGGTGGTGGTGGTGGTGAATAGTTGATACTGTCTTTTAAATCCCTTTGTTCTCAAACCTATTTCTACCTGATGTTTTAAATTAGAATCCAACCCTACTGATCCCAGGCTAATAGGTAAGGTTGAATTTTCTTACCTGGCTTCTTCCAGCCTGGGATTCTATGAACACCTGAAAGTCCTCAATTTAAAATGAAGCTCTAGGCCAAATTAGCACCATATGTGCCTACCTTTACAATTCCTTCCAGTTAAACTACCCAGGCCTAATGAGAAGTCAAATACCAATTCAAGTGTGCAGATTGGTGCTGTATGATTTACTTGTCCTGATCAACATATGCAGTCATCTTGTTTCTTTGGTGGTGACTTGATGCGGTGGATGACAGATTTCTTCATCATGCCTTTTTCTATCTCCTTCCATCCCTTGCAAATCTAAAAATTCATTGTCTGAATGTAAATAAATGAATTAACTAAGAAGTTCAGCCTGAATACAAACTTTGGTTCTTCACCCCACTTCTGTTTTTCACCAAATAAAGCTCCTAGAATGTGAATTTTAAAGACTCAGTTCTCCAGAATACACATTATTCAGTAAGATAGGTCAAAATAATAATAAAAGCTCTCATAAGTACTTACTATGTGCCTGGCACTGAGCTTAACCTGGATTAACTCAGTCAGTTTTCATAAAGCAAGATCCATTATTAATAATAACTAGAGGATATATAAACAGATTATCTGCATTAGTGTCTGCTAAAATTCATTTATTGTTATTATGGCACATATGTGTTAATATATGAAACAAATTGATACACCTTAATACAGCGAAACCATTTTCTCATGATATAAATTGCTACTTCTGTATTTATCTTTTTTAAAAATTTATTTATTTATTATAAAGATGTGAGGTACAATTCAGGGTTAGGTATACAAACATTGATCGTGCAGGTACACTTGTTGATGAGGTATGCTCCTCTCTCCCCTCACAGTTTCTCTCAACTACCAGTCCCACCCCCCCTTCCCCTGACAGTTTCCTGCTACTGCCAATCACTTTCTTATAGCATTATAATTGTTCAAGGTCACCTTATAAGTGAGAACATATGAAACTCAGTTCTTTGTTTCTGTGATAAATCACTGAGTATGATCGATTCCAAATCTATCCAATTTGCTGCAAAGTCCATATATTTGTCCTTCTTTATGGCTTCATAATATTCCATTGTGTATATGTACCACATTTTTTTTACCCAGTCCAGCTTCAATGGGCAACATGGTTGGTTCCACATTTTTGCTATTGTGAATAGAGCTGCAACAAACATACGTGTGCAGGTATCTTTTTAGTAGAATGATTTGAGTTCCTCCGGGTATATTCCCAATAGGGGAATTGCCGGGTCATATGGAAGGTCAATTTCTAGTTTTTTCAGAAATCGCCACACTGTCTTCCAGTGGTTATACTAGTCTGCATTCCCACAAGCAGTGTAGAAGTGTTCCTTTTGCTCCACATCCTCACCAGCATCTGTTGTTGTTTGTTTTATTAATGATGGCCATTCTTACAGGGGTTAGGTGGTATCTCAATGTGGTTTTGATTTGCATTTCTCTAATAATGAGTGAGGCTGAGCACTTTTTCATGTGTCTGTTGGCTGCCCGTATATCTTCTTTTGAGAAGTGTCTATTCATGTCTTTTGTCCACTTTTTAAAGTGGCTGTTTGTTTTTTTCCTTTTGGCGCGTTTGAGTTCCTTGTAGATCCTAGATGTTAGGCCTCTGTCAGATATACAGTTGGCAAATATTTTTTCTCATTCTGTGGGCTCTCTCCCTGCTCTCTTGATGGTTTTTTTGGCTTTGCAGAAGCTTGTCAGTTTAATGAGGTCCTACTTGTTTTTTAGCTTGGGCACTTTGGGTTTTGATCAGTAATCGGTTGCCAATTCCAACTTCCATAAGAGTGTCTCCTGCATTTTCTACGGTTCTTACAGTTTGAGGTTTTACGTTTAGGTCTTTGATCCATTTAGAGTTAATTTTTGTGTATGGTGATAGGTAGGGGTCTTGTTTCAATCTTCTGCATGTGGTCAGCCAGTTTTCCCAGCACCATTTACTGAGTAGGTTCTCCTCTCTCCAGTGGTTGTTGTTGGAGGATTTGTCAAAGATGAGTTGGTTGA
>CAUYQG010199673.1:0-10253 GCA_963574415.1 Tarsius wallacei | reverse complement strand
TGAAATTTCTGGTCCTTCGCAGACCTCTGAAAAGACTTTATGCTCCGAGGAAGCTGAAACTAGAGACAATTATGGGTCCCTGGTGGAGTTCCAGGCAGTGGTTTATCCAAGTTTGGGAATAACACTCCTATCCTGAATATCTACATATGTTATGTCTACATATATACATCACTTACTTCTCCCAACAACTTTTATTGTAAAAGTGGTGCAAACCCTTCACAAAACAACAAAAAACTAAGACAAAGAACAAACGAAAAAAGTTAGGTGCTACCCTTGCACGTGCATAGGTGATACATTTCCTGAGATATTCATTCTTCTGTTTGTTGGAGTCATTTCCTGATTGTCTGCCCAAGAGCTGGGAAGAGCAGTATTCATGAATCACTGGGTTTTATTCATTTAAGCTGCAATGACAAAAGGTCTGAAACACCAGGGCATAGAAGATGAAATTTCTAGATGGTGCTAACAGAAATTCCAGGGTCCACTGCACTTGCTGTTAACCCTTTGGCCCAGCTTGGTCACAGCCATTTTCCATCTGGGTGTGTGCAGAGCAGGACCTGAGTTGCAGAGTGTTTTCTAGTCGGGGTTCTCACTGGGAACAATTTCCTGCCCAATGAGTGTGAAAGTAGCCACTAATGAAAAGGCTACACAGAATGACTCTTACTTACAAACGAGAGTGATTCGGAAAACAGAGCCAGTGGAATGGTACCTGTGATGAGGTGCTCAGATTGTAGCTTGGGCACACAGATGCATGTGCATGGGGTGGGGGGCCGTGTCAAAAAGCAGGGAGTATCATGGCAACCTGGCAGTTTGCTGCAACAAATACAATTTATTTCCATGGAGCTAAAAAGGTAAAACTTCTCAATAGGAAAGAGGTGTCAGGGTGAATTGGAAAATACAGTAGGCAGGAAGTCAGGAGATCTGACTGCTCATCCTGCCTCATCCTGGAGCCTCCCCTCCCCATGGACGCCTGGGCTGGTTCCTCATCCCAGTGTTAAAATTATGTGATTCAAAGAAGGTCCCCATAGCCTCTGAAAAGACCCTGGTTTGTCCATTCCAGGCAGCTCTAGCTAGTGGGCCTTAACAGGAAAAGTCAATTACTCTGGAAAACCAAAAGTAACTCTTGTGGATGGTCTCTTTTTTTTTTTTTCTTTCTCCTTCAGCTCAGAAATACGTGCCCAGGGCCGCCCTTGTGGACTTAGAGCCGGGTACCATGGACAGTGTGCGGTCCGGGCCCTTTGGGCAGCTCTTCCGCCCTGACAACTTCATCTTCGGTAGGTTCCATCTTTCCCACTTTTCTCCTTAAAAAAAAAAAAATAGGAAAATCAGTTTATGTGCGAGATTAAGAACACATCATGTGGCATAAAAATCATCTAATGGCGGTCAGCAGTCCCCCCAGCCCCACCCTTCCCACCCCCAACCGAGCTCATCACAGGCAGTGATTTTTTGGTAAGTCTTGACTTTTGGGGGGAATTAACCTCTATGTCTTTAGATGAAATTCTTTCTTTTTCTTTCTTTGAGTTGGAGTCTCACTCCGTCGCCCAGGCTGGGGTGCAATGGCACGCTCACAGCCACCCAGTGTCAACCTGCTGGGCTCCAGAGATCCTTCCGCCTCGGCCTTCCAAGTAGCTGGAGCTACAGGCATGTGCTACCATGCCTGGCTACTTTTTTATTTATTGTAGAGACGAGGTTTCATCAAGTTTCCTGGGCTGGTCTCGAACCCGCAGGCTCAGGTAGACTACTCGCCTCAGCCTCCCAGAGTGCTGGGGTTACAGGCTGAGCCACGGAGCCTGGCCTAGATGAAATTCTTATACTAACAGTTCTTGATTGAAAAACAAAGACCAAGAAACAGTTTTAGATATTCATTTCTTATTATAAAGTTATTTTGCCATTTGTTTTGGGTTCCTGTATTTATTGGTCATTTCTTAACTGCACTGTGTTTATATCGGTGTTTCTTTTTCCATCATCTATAGACAGTTGTACTGTTTTCTTTCTAAAAGCTGGCACCATGTGAGTTATGTTTTTTATCAGAATTGGGTAAATCCTTTTTTCCTCCCTTCTTCAACCCATCTCTCTGCAAACATCTAAAGATAATTATATAAAATTAAATGAAGTGGTACTATTTAGTGTTACCAGGTAGATCCCCAGGATAGGTGGCAAATTTGGAAGTTTCTCATCCAAATATTTCTTTTTGTTGTTGTTTTTGTTTTTGAGTATGAGTCTCACTCTGCCATCCAGGCTGGAGTGCAGTGGCATGTTCATGGCCAGCACAGCCTTGACCTGCTGGGCTCAGGTGATCCTTCTGCCTCAGTCTTCCAAGTAGCTGAAATTACAGGCATGCGCCACCACACCTGGCTAATTTTTTGATTTATCATAGAGATGAGGTCTCACCAAGTTGCCCAGGCTGGTCTCGAACCCCTGGGCTCAGGCAATCCTCTTACCTCTGCCTCCCAAAGTGCCGGGATTATAGGTGTGAGCCTCTGCACCTGGCTTGAGTATTTCATTTTAATGTTAGACGCAACATATGGACTTACACTAGTTCTCAGAAATGCCTAGAGGGGAAAATATATTACTTAGAAATATCTCAATCAACAAAGATATTTTCAGTACCTGAGAAAGGCAGAGTGTATTCCAAGGAAATGTGAGAATTTTGAGGCTGATTCCTGGCTTAAACGCATTATGGAGCTGGGTGCGGTGGCTCAAGCCTGTCATCCCAGCACTTTGGGAGGCCGAGGCAAGAGGATTGTCTGAGACCATCCTAGGGGTTCAAGACCAGCCTAGGCAACACAGGGCCCTAATCTCTAAAAATCAGGCCAGGCTCGGTGGCTCAGCCTGTAATCCCAGCACTTTGGGAGGACGAGGCAAGTGGACTGCCTGAGCCTATGGGTTTGAGACCAGCCTGGGCAACTTGGTGAGACCTCGTCTCTACAATAAATTAAAAAAATTAGCCAGGCTCGGTGGCTCAGCCTGTAATCCCGCGCTTTGGGAGTCCGAGGTGAGTGAATTGCCTGAGCCCGCGGGTTCGAGACCTGTCTGGGCAACTTGGCGAGACCTCATCTCTACAATAAATAATAATAAAAAAAAAATTAGCCGGGCATGGTGGCGCATGCCTGTAGTTCCAGCTACTTGGAAGGCTGATGCGGAAGGATTGCTGGAGCCCAGTAGGTCGAGGCTGCGGTGGCCGGGAGTGTGCCACTGCCCTCCAGCCTGGGTGACAGAGTGAGACTCCAACTCAAAAAAAAAAAAAAAAAATTAGCTGGGCGTGGTAACACATACCTGTAGTTTCGGCTTCTTGGAAAGGTTAAGGTGGAAAGGATCGCCAGAGCCCAGCAGGTCGACACTGAGGTGGCTGTGAGTGTGCCACTGTACAGAGTGAGACTCCAACTAAAAAAAAACCCCCAAAACAAAAAACTTCTATGTAAGCTGGAAGCAGAAAGAAACTTGCTTTATTTATGGATCATCTACCAGAAACCTATAGTAAGTAACATCATACTCCCTGGTGAAACTTTAGAAGTATTCCCAACAAAATTAGGTGTAAGAAAAAGATATGGTGTTTTCCAAACAGTATATAAAACCATTATTTTATGTTCTGAAGGCTCTAGCCAAGTACATAAAAGCCAGAGAGAGAAAAAAAAGATGCAAATCATGTAAAGGAAGAGAAAATTGTTTATTTGGAGGCAGAATGATTCTCTTGGAGTCTCTCTTGGAGCTGAAAAAAGACTAGCACTTAAAAGACTTCAGTAAAGCAGCCAATCACAAGATTAAAAAAAAATTCAGAAGTTCATAGTTTTGCTATAGGGTGTCCAATCATTCTGATGTGCCCGGAAACTGGGGAGAGGTGTTCCCCGCGATATTGGACTTGTAGTGCCAAAATTGGCAAAATTGCAGGCAGACTGAGACAAATGAATCACCTTAAAAGCAATCATCAACTGTTAAATATACTGGGAAGGTATCTTATGTACAATAGTAATAAAAGCTATAAATACCTAAGGATGAGATTTATGAGTAATTAGGTGTGGGAGGCAATTAAAACAAAATGTTTTTCTCGCACCAGATGGGCTAGTGTTCTAAAAACCACTTGGAACTAGTGTTGGTGAAAGTGTTTGGGAACATTTTTGGCCAGTATTTTATTTTTTATTTTTTGAGGCAGGGTCTCACTCTGTCCCAGGCTGGAGTGCAGTGGCACGATCACAGCTTACCACAGCCTAGAATTCCTGGACTCAAGCCATCCTTCTGACTCAGCCACAGGCCTCCATGCCCTCCCAATTTTTCTGATTTTTTTTTTTTTTTTTTTTTTTTGAGTTGGGAGTCTCACTCTGTGCAGTGGCACACTCACAGCCACCCCAGTGTCGACCTGCTGGGCTCTGGCGGCCCTTTCCACCTTCACCTTTCCAAGAAGCCACAACTACAGGTGTGAGCTACCACGCCCAGCTAATTTTTTTTTTTTTTTTTTGAGTTGGAGTCTCACTCTGTCACCCAGGCTGGAGGGCAGTGGCATACTCCCGGCCACCGCAGCCTCAACCTACTGGGCTCCAGCGGTCCTTCCGCCTCAGCCTTCCAAGTAGCTGGAACTACATGCGTGTGCCACCACACCCGGCTAATTTTTTTTTTTTCTGATTTATTGTAGAGATGAGGTCTCGCCAAGTTGCCCAGACAGGTCTTGAACCCGCAGGCTCAGGCAATTCACTCACCTCGGACTCCCAAAGCGCGGGATTACAGGCTGAGCCACCGAGCCCGGCTGATTTTTTAAATTTATTGTAGAGATGAGGTCTCGCCAAGTTGCCCAGGCTGGTCTCAAACCTATAGGCTCAGGCAGTCCACTTGCCTCGTCCTCCCAAAGTGCTGGGATTATAGGCTGAGCCACCGAGCCTGGCCTGATTTTTAGAGATTAGGGCCCTGTGTTGCCTAGGCTGGTCTCAAACTCCTGGGCTCAAGCAGTCCTCCCACCTCAGCCTCCCAAAGTGCTGGGATTACAGGTGTGAGCCACTGTGCCCAGCCTTGGCCAGTATTTTTAAAACTACTTGGAGTTAGTGTTGGTGAAAGTGTTTGGGAAAATAATGGTTTTATATACCGTTTGGAAATAGTAGATTGAGCAAATCAAGAATTTTGATCCAAGATTTTTAGTTAAGAAAGCTGAACTTGCAGAAGTGCTTGCACATGGAAATGATAAAGGGGTCTCCAAAAGAGCTGAACCCATTTGCAAGCCCTCCAGAAGTATTCATGGTCCCCTTGCCCAGAGGATGTCATCCTTGTCAATTCAGAGGAACTGCTGTCTGAGCATTCTGTAATAAAAACCTGACTTGGGTAACATTAATATATTCTGTATTTTGGGGAAGGGAAGTGGATGACCCCCACTTTCTTTTTTTTTTTTTGAGTTGGGAGTCTTACTCCTTCGCCCAGGCTGGAGTGCTGTGGTACACACGCTTCACAGCCACCCCAGTGTTGACTTTCTGGGCTCTGGTGATCCTTCCACCTCAGCCTTCTGAGAAGCCGGAACTACAGACGCACGCTCCCACGCCCAGTTATTTTTTGTTTTATCGTAGAGACAGGTCTCGCCAGGTTGCCCGGGCTGGTCTCAAACCCGCAGGCTCAGGCAATCCACTCACCTCGGCCTTCCAAAGTGCTGGGATTACAGGCTGAGCCACGGAGCCTGGCCAACCCCCACTTTCTACAGAACAGCACTGAGTAAACTCACCAAGGGACACCTCTGCAGCCACAGCTTCTTTCTGGACCACCTTCCTGGGTCACAGCATTAACATAGCCAAGAAAAAGCATGAGTCGAGAGAAGGCAAATGGGGCAGCTGGCCTCAGCTCTATCACCTTCTTGTGTGTCTTCACTTTGTGGCTTGTGAAGTGAAGGGGCCCCAAGCATCTTGGGATCATAGAATCCTGTAAGAATCTGAGGGAAGCAATGGCCCTCTCCCCCAGCTCTTGTTGGTTTCTGCTCAGTTTCTTCCCTTCAGAGTCCAGTGGATTTCTGGTGAGAGTCCAAGAAGAGGGCTAGGGTTCCTTGAATCTGAGTTATAGTTGGCCTAGTCTACCTTGGTCTCAGTGAACTTTGCCAGAAATAATTAATATATTTCGAATTAATATGTTTCTTTTTGGATAGGCAATACGTGTACATGAAGCACAGCTGAAAAAGGCTATCTGGCCGAGCTTGGTGGCTCAGCCTGTCATCCCAGCACTTTGGGAGCCTGAGGCGAGTAGGTTGCCTGAGTCTGCGGGTTTGAGACCAGCCTGGGCAACTTGGTGAGCCCTCATCTCTACAATAAATCAAAAAATTAGCCAGGCATGATAGCTTCTTGGAAGGCTGAGGTGGAAGGATCAGCAGAGCCCAGCAGGTTGACGCTGGGGTGACAGTGAGTGTGCCACTCCACTCCAGCCTGGATGACAGGGTAAGACTTCCAACTCAAAACAAAAACAAAAACAAAAAAAACAGCCAGGCTTGGTGGCTCAGCGTGTAATCCCGCGCCTGGGAGGCTGAGGTGAGTGGATTGCTTTAGCCCGCGGGTTCGAGACCTGCCTGGGCAACTTGGCGAGACCTCATCTCTACAATAAATCAAAAGATTAGCCTGGAGTGGTAGCTCGCGCCTGTAGTTCCAGCTACTTGAAAGGCTGAGGAGGAAGGATCGCCAGAGCCCAGCAGATCGAGGCTGCGGTGGCCGGGCGTGGCCACTGCACTCCATTCCGGGCGACAGAGTGAGACTCCAACTAAAAAAAAAAAAAAAAAAAAAGTCTATCCGACGAAAGGCCATCTTTCGCCTTCCACTCACCCAGTCCCCTCCAGTAGACCAAGCACTGCAACTAGTTTTGTGGGTGTCCTTCCTGAGACATATAAACAGTTATAAGCAGATATGTGATTTTTTTTTTTTTTTTTGAGTCAGAGTCTCACTCTGTCACCCAGGCTGGAGTGCAGTGGCGTACTCACAGCCCCCCTAGTGTTGACCCACTGGGCTCAGGCAATTCTTCCGTCTCAACCTTCTACGTAGCGGGAACTACAGGCATGTGCTGCCACGCCCAGCTAATTTCTTTTTTTTTTTTTTTTTTTTTGAGTTGGAGTCTCACTGTCGCCCAGACTGGAGTGCAGTGGCTGCTCCTGGCCACCGCAGCCTCGACCTGCTGGGCTCCGGCGATCCTTCCTCTCAGCCTTCCAATTAACTGGAACGTGCGCTACCACACCCGGCTAGTTTTTTATAATTTATTGTAGCGATGAGGTCTCACCAAGTTGCCCAGGCGGGTCTCGAACCCGCGGGCTCAGGTAATAATTTTTTTTTATATTGTAGAGACGAGGGCTCACCAAGTTGCCCAAGCTGGTCTCAAACCCCTGGGCTCAGGCAATCCTCTTGCCTTAGCCTCCCAAACTACTGGGATGACAGGCTGAGCCACCGAGCCCAGCCTAACCAAGTTATTAAGAAATTAAAAACTAAGAGTAAAAAAGTAATTCCATGTGTTCACCATCTTAGTATGGTTGTTGTTAGCATAGAGGTATGTGTTCACCTTTGTTTCCTTCTTGCAGCTGATTTTTGTGAGCTGCAATCACTGTCATCTGACATCTTTTTTCCACTGAACATTATATTATGAACCATATTCCTTGTTAATGTAGTTTCTAAAATCTGTAACTTTTAATAGCTACATAATATGAAAATTAGTCCTTAACTTTATAATGGCCAGTAGTCAGGAAGTAGTTTCTTTCCAATTTTTGCTTTTGTAAAGAATATTATAATGAACATCTTGGTTCACATAACATTTGTCTGTTTCTGCCACTGATTTCAGAATAGATTCTCAAAAGTAAAATCACTGGGTCAAAGAGTAAACACCATGTCAGCACTTTAGACACATGGCCCTTCCAATCAGATAAGTGCCACCAGCATACTTGTTGCAATGCCTTTGCCTGGGATTAAACTTCTAAAGAAATGTAGTGGCTGGGTGTGGTGGCTCAGCCTGTCATCCCACCACTTTGGGAGGCCCAGGCGAGAGGACTGCCTGAGTCTGGGGGTTTGAGACCAGCCTGGGCAACTTGGTGAGACCTTGTCTGTACAGTAAATCACAAAAACTAGCCGGGCGTGGTGGCGTGCATCTGTAGTTCTGGCTACTTGGAAGACTGAGGTAGAGGGATTGCCTAAGCCCAGCTGGTCCAGGCTGCGGTGGCCATGAGTGACCCACTGCACTCCAGCCTGGGCAACAAGAGTGAGACTACAACTCAAAACAAAAAATAAAATAAAATAATGTAGCAACTGAATGCTTATTCTGCAAGAGACTTGGTGCTTAAGAACTGCCTCAGAAAATGTAATAACTGTTCTGAACTTGACCACTCTATATATAATCTGTGTTTAAAAAAAAAAGAGAAACGTGCACACACACACCACATGTTTCACACTTGGAGAAACCTGAGAACCTGATATTAAAATGCAACTTAGCGAACACCACTCCTCACATCCACTCATCCCAGGGTGACTAGCTAAAACACACAGACACATACATACACATACACACCCCATTGCTTTTTTAGAGAAAATAGGGGGAAACATCCAATTCACATTATTTAAGATGTTCAAACTCAGGCTTGTTACTTCACATAAAATGGGCAGCAGATATGCATCTATTCATTATATAATTTTTCATATCCTTTTGCATGCCTTAAGTCTGTCATAAGGAAAAGTTGTTAGATGTCTTAAAGGTGTGGTCAGAAAAGAGGCAAGGACTCTTGTTCCCACAGCTGACATGGAGGTTTACAGGAGGTCATGGCCACAGACCTTCTGGCCTTCAGTGTCTGCTCTGCTCTAGGCCTGGCAGGAGCTGCGGGGCCCCACCCACCCTGGATGGTCGCCTGGAGGCAGCCTTACCCACAGGCTGTCAGCTCAGCACAGCTGGGACCTGATGGGGTTTCAGAGTCAAGCCCTGAACTGGTCTTTATGAAATCAGATCATCACAAACTATGGAGGTTGTGGGAAACCGGTTTCTTATGGCACAGCTTCAGCAACTGTGGATATTCTTTACTCGAACAGAAAATTGGGAAAGGGTAAGACCTTTCTAGCTATCGAAAATGGGATAAAAAAGATTAAAAACAAATTAAGACAGACTTACTCTGCACATTTAGTTATCTGATTCCCCCTGTAAGCTTTCAAAAATGTTAGACATTTGGCACTTGAGCTGTCTCCACAATTACTTCTTGTATCTTTGCTTTTTTTGTCAGACATGCAATCCTATTTTTGATCAGATTGTTTGTTTATTTATTTTGAGTTGGAGTCTCACTCTTGTTGCCCAGGCTGGAATGCAGTGGCACGCTCGCGGCCACCGTAGTCTCGACCTGCTGGGTTCAAGTGATCCTTCCATCTCAGCCTTCCAAGTAGCCAGAACTATAGGCCCGCACCACCTAGCCCAGCTAATTTTTTGATTTATTGTAGAGATGAGGTCTCACCAAGTTTCCCAGGCTGGTCTCAAACCCCCAGGATCAGGCAATCTTCTCACCTCAGCCTCCCAAGGTGTTAAAATGTTGGCATTACAGGCTGAGCCACTGGGCCCAGCCTATTTTTAAAATTTTTATTTTAAAGATGCGAGGTACAATTCAGGATTAGGTATATAAGGGATCATCGTACAGATAACGTTTTGGCCTCCCTTTTCACCTGGTTTGAGATTGGGTACCCTTATTGATGTTATGTGCCCCCTCGCCCCGCAGTGTCCTGCTACTGCCAATCCCTTCCTTACAGTATTATGGTGAATGTTCAGGGTCTGCCCATGAGTGAGAACATGTGGTACTCAATTCTTTGTTTTTGTGATAGAGTGCTATTATAGACTCTAAATCCATCCCAGTTGCTGCAAAGTCCGTATGTTTGTTCTTCCTTATGGCTGTGTAATATTCCATCATGTATATGTACCACTTTTTTTAATCCAGTCCAGTTTCAATGGGCAGCATGGTTGATACCATGTTTTTGCTATTGTGAATAGTGCTGCAGATCCGAATATTTAAGTTGTTAACAGACTATACTGACATGAAATATCTTTTTTTTTTTGAGTTGGAGTCTCACTCTTGCCCAGGCTGGAGTGCAGTGGCGTGCTCCGGCAATCCTTCCACCTCAGCCGTCCAAGTAGCCGGAACTACAGGCGCGCGCTACCATGCCTGGCTAATTTTTTTGATTTTATTGTAGAGATGAGGTCTCACCAAGTTGCCCAGGCTGGTCTCAAACCTATAGGCTCAGGCAGTCCACTTGCCTCGTCCTCCCAAAGTGCTGGGATTATAGGCTGAGCCACCGAGCCTG